>OZ026628.1:55429031-55561531 GCA_964020975.1 Hermodice carunculata | reverse complement strand
TAAAATATGTGCGGGGGGTCCTTTATAACAGGTGGGTGCATGGGCAGGTTCCATTGTGTATGTATGTATGTATATATATTGGAGCCTGACCGAACCCAAACGACCGAACCCGAGCTTGCCGGGTTTCAAGATTGAAGCCCGGCGCAGGTTCGGCGTTCACAGTCGCTAGATGTTCGGGTTCGGTTATCACTGTCAATGTTGACAATAAAGTTAAATAAAAAGGTCACTGAGGTTACTTTTCGTACTTGTATACACTTTAAACAACGCTACAAACGATACTTATATAGTTAAATCTGTCACATGGGCTGCATTAATCGCCTTAATTACATTAACAATAGTAATAGTAATAGTAATCCCCGCCAAGTTTGAAGTGAATCTGTCGAACGTTTTCATGTTTAAATTGCATTCTCCGAACCCGAACGGTGCCCGGTTCGGGATCGGTATTGTGTACCGAGAACCGAGTACCCGGTTCGGTTTCAAAATGCCTGCTCGGTCAGGCTCTGATATGTGTGTGTGTGTGTGTGTGTGTGTGTGGTGTGTGTGTGTGTGTGTGTGTGTGTGTGTGTGTGTGTGTGTAAAGTTTTCATTAATATAAAAGTAGAAAAAAATTACTGTTTTGAACTTGACCATTGGTACCTTAAGTTTCATCATATATGAAACTGGCCAGGGAAAGATACTTCCTTGTGTTTGTCTTTCCAGTTTGCAGTTTTCTTTTGTAATACGGTGTTCTGTTTGCCAAAAACATGGGTTGACATTTACAGGAATGCTCTTTTTATGAGGAGTCAGAATGTGTGCTAGGCTACCACTCAATTCCAGTTATAGTTATATTTGTTTGTTAGAAAAAAAAAAAAAAAAGAAAAAGAAAAAGGAAAGTGCTGATAGTATGGAAAATTACGTCAAATCAAACACAACCTATCAGGAATTCATGATGAAATGGATTTTAAGTGCTCAATTATTGATTTTTGCGGGGTCAACAGATACATGTACACAGCATGTGAAACAGAAATCACAGATTACTGTGCAGTTTCAGCATGAACGTGTAACGCGGGTACATACTTCCATGGTTTTAGGGTATCAGCAATGAAACAGTCCTGATCTTTCTGCAAAGTTGAGTTCCTGAAAGTCTCAGGCAGCCTTCTGGGAAGACTGGTCATAGGGGTCTGCATTTTGAAACATACCCTTTTTTCCAGAACTGTGTCCTTTCAGACTTACCAGCAACTGGATCAAGTATGAGCTGAATTGCTCTGTAGGCAGTGGTTATCTTTAAGGTATAAACATTGGAACTTACCCAAGCATCGAACTTTTGTGCTCAGGGGGTTGTAATTTTTTTCGTCCTGTTCTTCTCGACTTCCTCCTCCTTCTTTTTCTTCCTTTCTTTGTTGTTGTTGTTGTTACCACTACTACTACTACTACTACTACTACTACTACTACTACTACTACTACTACTACTACTACTACTACTACTACTACTACTATTACTATTATTATAATAACAAAAATTGACACATTTGACCATACCCCAGCCACATATGATGGAAAGACAGAATTCTTCAGGACAACATTCATGTTCCTTTACTTTTCAAAAGGAAATTCAGAAGATGCAGCACTGAATTATAATAAAGTTCACGCACCAGAACAAATGTGACATTCAAACGTGCAGAGGCAAGGAAAAAAAAAAGCAGTTCATTTAATCATTTGGGAAATCCCAGCATTTGCCGGGTCAGCTCATGTTAAGGTCATGAAGTCATAGTTCACAGGTCAGTGACTCACATGGGGGCTCAACTCAGTTGTGATCTAGCTCTTAATACACGTGGACCATCATTCTACCATCAGCTAGAGAAGTAAGTTTGAAATTCTGTTTAACCATGGCTTATTCTTTTAAACTATATGTAATGTAATTTAGGGCACAACTTGATCACAGTTGTAGTAAACAGATACAATGTACAACATTTTGCATGTTTTTCAATATGAGTGAAACATCTTGGTTCATGTACATGTGTTAAGTATGTAAGGTGAACGTATGGCAATATCATGGCTGCTTGTCTAGAATGAACATATTGGCAGCTTCGCCATTTTACTGACAGAGAGGTGTGTAAAAATGCTCATTTTTAATAACATACATTCAATTAAAACAGGTGCAAGGACCCCCCCCCCCCAAAAAAAATGTAAATTAAATGTGACTTGCTTTTAGAAATGTACCTAATCATCTTTGGTTATTATGGTGCCAGAAGTTTGTTCATCTGCAGATTAAAAATTCCATCAAATACTTATCTGAGTGTAAATCGCAGTAGTTTGAACCACAAACACACACAAAGAACAAAACATTTTATTATTATTCAAATAATATTAGCCAGAATACATATTTATGTATACATTCCTACAAACAAATCTTCAATATTGTATGATATAATATTGTATGATATTTGTCTCACAAAAGTGTTCAAATTTTTTGCCAGAAGAAAGTTTGTTTTTTTTTTGTCTACCGTATCATAAATTTGAATAGGAAAGCTATTGACTGAAAAAGTTCATTCGTTTGAAAGTTTAAGATAATTCTATAAATTCAAATTTCCACAATTGAAGAAATAAGTCCAGAATGTTACTTTCTATTTACCAATAGTAAGTTTCCAGCTCAGCTGACTTGTCTGTGAGCTGCGGCTATGTGGTGGTTAGCCATGAGTCCTTCTGTCCATCATCTGTCGTCCGTCCATCATGAGTCGGCATCCACAATTCACATTTTTTACTTCTCCAAAACCATTGGACAGATTCACCTCAAACTTGGTGGGAATGTACCTTGGGTGGATCTCTACCAATTTTGTTCAAATGGTCATCACCCAGGGATTTCTGATTTTTTAACTCAGCTGACTTGTCAGTCAGCTGAGCTTATCTTATGGTCCGTCGTCCGTCCGTCCGTCCGTCTGTCTGTCCGTCCGTCCGTCCATCCGTCCGTCGTCCGTCAACAATTTACATTTTCAACTTCTTCTCCAAAACCGTCAGCCAGATCCACTTCAAACTTGGTGGGGATGTGCCTTCGGTGGGTCTCTACCAAGTTTGTTCAAATGGTCATGGTCCATTGATTTTTGGATTTTTAATGAATTTTTTTGTTCTTTTTTGGGCAAATCTTAAAAAATCTTCTTCTCTGAAACCGCTCACCCAATTACTTTGATATCACACAGAAACACTCCCTGGGACACCTAGTTCTTAATTTGAACACCAGGTGGCGCTGCAATTTTTTTCTATTTTTTTATGAATTGTTGTGTGTTATAGCTATTTTCGACTTCTTCTCCAGAACCGTCACTCAGATTAAGCTGAAACATGGTGGATATGTTCCTTGTAGAAGGGTCAAACAAAGTTGTTCACTATGTGGGAATGCTGCAGATTCCTGATTTTTAACGATTTTTTCCATTCGGGTACTTATCGGTTAATGCAGCTTTCCTATTGATTACTATGGAAGTCAATGAGTATTCTAATGCTAATTCACATTTTCGACTTCTTCTCCAAAACCATCATGCAGATTAACTTCAAACTTGGTGGGGATGTACCTTGGGTGGGTGTCTACCAAGTTTGTTCCAATGGTAATGTTCCAATGAATTTTGGTTTTTTTATGATTTTTTTTTTCAAAAATCTTTACAAAAGTTTTAACATGGGAATTTCTTGTAATGGTTATAACTTAAATAATTTTGGCCAGATTTACTTCAAACTAGGTGGGGATGTGCCTTGGGTGGATCTCTACCAAGTTTGTTCAAATGGTCACGCTCTATTGATTTTTGGAATTTTTATGATTTTTTTTCGTTTTTTGGGGGCAAACCTTAAAAACTCTTCACCTGTGAAACTGCTCACCCAGTTGTTTTGATATCGTTCATAGACACTCCCAGGGACACACAGTTCCCAATTTGTTCACCAGGTGGCACTGCAATTTTTTCTAATTTTTTTTTATGAATTTTTTATATGGTTTTGTTATTTTTCACTTGTTCTCAGAACTGTCACTCAGATTAAAGTGAAATGTGATGGATATGTTCTTGTGGAAGGGTCAAACAACATTGTTTACTAGGTGGCACTGCTTTAGATTCCTGATTTTTAAGTATTTTCAACTCGGGTACTTATCGATCAATGCAGCTTTCCTATTGATTACTATGGAAGTCAATGGGTATTCTAGTGCTAATTCACAGGACAACTGACACAAAATTTACTGTTTACTTGATAACTTGAGATCTGTTTTGAGTTAGTACTGTGATGTTGCACATGTTAATGTTTTTGTATGAAGGTCATGCTCAGACAGTACATGAATGACTTTGACCTCATTTCTGGGGTCACAGTGCAACATACATGAATTTTAGTATTCATTATAACTTGAGAACTACTTGAACCTTGATGTTGCACATGTTAGTGTTCTTTTATAATGGTCAGACTTACTCAGAACATGGGTGACCTTGATCCTTTCCCAAGTTCATAGATCTGCAAGTGTGATGAATGTCAAGATCAGCTGAGCATGGGCTGTTCACACAGCCCTCTTTTTTTTTTTTTTTTTTTTTTTGTATATTTTTTGGGTAAATCTTAAAAAATTCTTCTCCGAACCTGCTTAGCCAATTGATTCAAAATTGCTAAGGGTGACTTCTGGGGACCTCGAGACCTTAATTGTTCAACAGGTGATGCTGTGATTTTTCAAATATTTTTTGTGCAAAAAAGTGTGTTTTCACTATTTTCAACTTCTCCAAAACCATCACTCAGATTATGCTGAAACTTAGTGGAAAGGTTCATTGTAGAAGGGCCAACCAAAATGTTCCCAAGATGGCATTACTGTGAATCTCCGATTTTATGAAATTTTTTTGGTTCATCTTTTTGTCAAATCTTAAAAAAATTTCCAAAACCACTTGGCCAATTATTCAAAATTGTATAGAAACACTTGAGGGCATGACAGGTGCAGTTACACAGTACATGGGTGACCTTGACCTCATTCACAAGGTCACAGGGTCAGTTAGGTGTATTAGTATTTGTGTCCAGAACCACTTCCTAGTAGTCATTACCCTATTCCGTAGTCCAAACTCTTTACTCTCCATAAGCTAACCTGTCACTGTCTAACCTATATACATATGGAAGTACTATTGTCCACATTTAACTTTTCAGATGATAACTTGAGAACTATTTCAGCCTGGGCTTTGGTGTTTTGGTTATGATTTTCTTTGAGGTCCACACTCAGACAGTACATGAATGACCTTGACCTCATTCCCAAGGTCAAAGGACGACTGACATGAAATTTACTGTGCACTTGATGATAACTTGAGACCTAGTTTGAGTTAGGACCGTGAAGTTTCACATGTTATTGCTTCTCTTTGAAGGTCATGCTTAGACAGTACATGAGTGACCTTGACCTCGACTCTGAGGTCACAGTGCTACATACATGAATTTTACTCTTCACTTTAACTTGAGAACTAGTTGCACTGGGACTTTTATGTTGTATACATTAGTCTTCTTCCATAAAGGTCATACTCAGTACATGGATGACCTTGATTCTATCATATTATTAAAGTTCACAGAGCCACAAGTGAGATGAATCTGCAGGTCATCTGAGCATGTGCTCTTCACACAGCCCTCTTGTTATTTTATATTTTCAAAAAGAGACGGGAACAACCAATATATGATGCTTATATAAGCTGTAATAATGGTGGTCTGACCCATGGTATTAACTCATTCCACCTTGATAGATGGCCGAGTCAACAGTTTTCTTTGGCCCGCTCTGGGCCCAATGTGCCCAGAGTGCACCAAGGAAAGCTTTTGACCATGTGCATATAATTTGGAATGATCTTCCATGAAAGTTTCATCCAAATTTTGAAAATAATCGCTAAATTAGTAAAATGCAATTAGCAGACGACATTTAGATATTAGCGGGAAAAAGCATAGTTAGGGTTGAATGAGTTAAACAAGAGAGCATATGAATGAGGAGATTCCTTTATCAAAAATACGTCACAATGACAAAATGTTTACCCTCTCCAGAATGAAATAAAGTGTTTGAAGTCAGAGTCTTGTTCTTCAAAGACAGACTAAGCTTCATATGCTGTAAAGTTCGCTTAACTTTTTCAGTGCCAATTACGACTAAAGTCAATCTACTTAAGTGAAACCAGTCTGAATAATCATTAGGATCCCAGATTCATATTCCTTGTAAAAAGACTATTCATTCAAGTACCAGTATGTCTGTAGTTCCAGCGAGAATATCCCAGGTCAACAGCTTTTCTTGGCGTGCATTGGGCGCATTGCGCCATGAAAAGCTGTTGACTCAGTCCAATATTTGGCACTGAAAGAGTTAATACCATGCTATCGTAATCATCATCATCATCATCATTTGCTGATGGCATAAAATAGTGAAACAAAGAACACAATGAAAAATTGTTTTTAGTGTAGGTTTAATTGAAAATTAGAAATTCAGTTACCATGGTTATTAGTGCCTGAGATACAAAAACTGCAAGTATTTATTCACATAAAAATAAGTGTGCTTACATTTAAAGCTAAGTTGTCATGCGCGTTTGGAACAGATATTCCTCATTTCCACAACTGTCAGTGACACAGTTGGTTTTCTGTCCACATGCCCTTGTCATCATAGCCGATTGTAGCTGCTTCCCAGCATGGGAGTCAGAAACTTTGCAGGAAATTAATATGCAATTCCCATGTATCATTTTTCATATGCTTGACCACCTCATATGACCTATGACCAAAAAAAAAAAAAAAAATCACTATATAGATAACAAATAATCAATGTGTTGTATGTTACAATATGCTGAACACAACACAATTTGCTGAATGAGTCAGTTTTAATTGAATTTACAACATGATTTTATGAGGAAATCTAGTAAAAACTAATTTGCTAAATGAGTCAGTTTTAATTAAATTTACAACATGATTTTATGAGGAAATCTAGTAAAAACTAACTACTAAATTACATAAAGTGATGGCACGTATGATAATTGTAATTTTGTCATGACTTATCTAATCAAAATGACTGCCACCAAATAAGTTCATGTGATGATACAATGAAGGTAATGGCCGCAACAATTCACAGGAATAGGATATATAACCCTCTGTCCCCTAAACGGGCTTAAAGCTGGCTCATACTCAAATGATGTACATGTATACTTGACTGTTTTTTAACTCGTTTAGTGCCAATCATGTCTTAAATCGATCTACTTAAGTCAGACAAGTCAGAATTATCATTAGGATCCCAGATTCATATTCCTCATAAAAAGACTTTTCATTCAGGTACCAGTATGCCTATAGCTCCAGAGAGAATACCGCGGGTCAACAACTTTTCTTGGTGTGCATTGGGCGCATTGCGGCCAATGCGCGCTCAGAAAAGCTGTTGACTCAGTCCAAAATTTGGCACTGAAAGGGTTAATGGTTTTGGCAGTTTGAAAAGCAATTTCGATGAGAATTGTATATGATACCTATAAAGATAACACAGCCCAGATTGACAGCTTTACTTGGCTAGGACGTGGCATTGAGCAATTTCACTGTAATTGTGTTGTTGCCTATTTCATTAGTAGCACAAAACTGAAAATAAAAACAGCGAAATAGTACCCAGTACAGTACTTGGGCTTACAGATCTGGATTTGTTCAGTTTCTCTTTATGTTCAATAGATTTCATAGACAATATAACCAAACTAATGAAATTTAAAGCTCAGACAAAGGGTGAACTATAAAAAAGACTTGAAAATTTATACATGGAAAAATAAGCACATTAAGAATATGCAGAATAGTATGTGCAGATATTTATGGATGGAAATGTATGAAAGTGTTGCCAAGTTCTACTACAATTCCTTGGAATTGAGACTTGCGTGTGTGTGATAGAATGTACATGTACATATTTAATTTACATTTGAAAAAGCATTGGTAGCTGTTCTACCAATTTTCATGTAATTGTGTAAGTGCCTCATACTTGGTTGAACTTACCAAAGCAGTCAGGGCACATTGGTGCCATAAGGTAATGCAAGAAGTTTGATAGGTAAACACTTATTTCGTTAATGGTATTCTAGTTTAATTTATTTATGTATTTATCCTGTTGTAGTTTAGTATTCTGAACAGTCACATGAGGGCGCCACTTAAATGTGGCTTGTGACAAGTTCAATTTGTTCTCGACTTGGCTCCCTGAGGGCCTTTTGTGCAAATAAAAGTATTCTCTCTCTGTATTGATTGATTGTGGCTGGCGGCTGTTGGTTCTAAATTCCTGAAGTCATTGTCCTAGCAAATGTGCCAATACTGGTAGGCAAAAGAAATAACGGAAATCTTTGGCGACAAAAACAGGCTCCAATGGTCATCTGTGTTCTGATAAAATTGTTCCAAATTGTAGTTTTTACAGGGCAGTCCTGCCCTTGCTGTGAAAAAAGTCGTTCTATAAAAGCTTACAAAATGAATTAGGTATGATTGTCAAGCGATGTGAAAATTATCAACGGATGTCTCTCCTCAGTGTAGTTGAAAAGAAAACGGAAAGAATAATTTTGCAGGAGGTTTAACTGGTTGAGATACTGGCTGAGTATAACAAGTCCTGATATCTTTATTTCCAGCTTGAAAGAGCCTTCAATGAACAAAAAACTGATAGATCTACACATGTGTAGTACTTTTCTTTGACATAATGAGAGGTTTTGATACAGTGAGGCATGACGATTTCTTGCAGGGCTGCCAATGTACGAGAATTATCTGAATGTTGTGCACAACTGTGTGGCCCCTGTCTTAACTCTTTCAGGGCCAATCACGACTAAAGTCGATCTACTTAAGTGAAACTAGTCTGAATTATCACAAGGATCCCAGATTTGTATTCCTCGTAAAAGGACCTTTCATTCAATTACCAGCATGCCTATAGTTCCATAGAGAATATCCCAGGTGAACAGCTTTTCTCGGGGTGCATTGGGATCATTTTGCCCAATGCATGCCAAGAATAGCTGTTGACTCAGTCCAAAATTTGGCACTTAAAGAGTTAACTTCCACCCACGTTCATTGAATGTTCAAAAGGCCTGCAAATGGTGCAGTTTGGTACATTCTGAAGTCAAAATCAGGACTCACTTTAAATATACTTAATTTTGCATATACAAAATGTCTTGGCTTTCATATTTTAGGCTTTAATTGAAGTTTTCTTATCACTCTTTTATACTGTTCCTGTTCAAAATACTATATTTCATTGTGTTTTTATCATCACAATTGTGTGCCATCAATAAAAGTAAAAATACAGGAAAATCAAATGAATTTACAGTATCAAAAGCTACCCCCCTCTACCTCACAAATCAAGAAAAGCTTCTATTGCATGTATATGTGGCCAAGATACATACAGGGGAACACAAATACTGAATTCCTTGCTCGCATATGAAAAAAATTATTCACAATAATAATGACAGTTAGAACAGGTCTGTGGTTGTACTTGAACGTGTAGTGCTGCAGAATGGATTTCTGAGTCATTGAATTCCCCAATAGTGAAAAAATGAAAAATAATAATAATAAGGAAATAAAATAAAATAGCACTTAATAATCAAATTTCTGTGACTTTTTGTCATGAATGTAAAAATAACGATGAGCAACAATCCACGTTCTCTGTGAAATGGTGTCCAACGAAATCTTGAAAACAAAAATCCCGATTCGATGTCTACTCAAAGTACCTAAACAGTGAAACGACAAATGCATAACATACTTTTTCCTGAAAGGTCGAAACACTGAATGACTAATCACCAAAAATCATTATCAGTCAAAAAGCCAATATACTTTTTTCCAGAAAGGTCACAACATGGAATGCCACAACCCCGAAAATCAGATGATATACCAGATTATGATTTACCTGACTTGCCAATTGAGAATCTAATTATTTTAAAATTTTAATTGAAGAGAATTTATTTTTATTCATCATTTATGTATACTTGAAGCTGGCCAGTTAAATTTCTATTTTTTTGTGAAGTATATCTTGAACACAGTTTTTGCTAATTTATGAAATATGACAATATATATATGTGTACGTGAAGTAAATTTATATGTAAGTCATACCTGGTTTTGTATGTACATGTATATGTTGTTGTAAAACATAAGAGAGACATTTTTATGTCAATATGTGGGAAAATATATATGTTATGTCAGGCAACAGATAAGCTGAAGTGAATGAACATTAGGCACTATGAAGCTAAGTTTGATGATGGGGGGGGGGGGGGAGGGTGGTAAGATCCAGACAGAATTCACTATTATTGCTTTTTGAGATTTTGGCACTCAATATCAATAGTAAGCCCTTTGATTTAGCGAGTACACACCACAAAATTCAAGATTGTAGCTTTTCCTAATTTTGCTGTTCAGCATTATATCCATTCATGTTTTAATGGGTTGATGCCTCGGTCAATCTGTTTAATTAGTTTTCATGATTTTGTCACTCAGGATTATGCCATGCATACCCCATACCCCCACCCCCCTGTGTCTGTCACCTGATTGTGTAACCAGATAACCAGTAAGTGGTTAAGGAAGAAAGAAACTAAAAGGAAAAAAGGGAGGAAGTTAGTATGATAAGAAAGTCCATAAAATAGAACGTAATTTGATGTGCAATGGCACATGCTTCGTGCTGAGGGTGTCAATTAGGAGTTAGTAAAAAAGATTAAAAAAAGGAACCACAATGAAACCCTTGTTTCCGTTGGAATTTTTTCCGGGGGATCACAAGAAGGGAAATTCAGGGGAAAAGACGAGATTTTTACCAAGGTTATATGCAAATAAACAAGACCTGTGACCCTTCAGAATTTTTTCAGGGGGTATTTCAGGTTTTGAAAGGGTAATATACCCTCATTTGGGGGCTAACGTGAAACACTGGAAATGACAAGCTATGGATCGTTCCATGAGCCATCTGGTCTCTGGGCAATAGTGGGTACATGTTTCAAATTTTTTGTCGCGTTTTCTTTATGGTTCGCTTTCGATTCCCGCAATGAATTTCACGATCTTCAGCTTGCTGCAAGTCCCAGAGTCCAAAATGTTGGACTATCGCGGAAGACCCAAGATGTTTGCAAGTCCTGCTGAGAGTAGTTAAACAACAGGCAAGTTTGTCAGACTCCGTGGTGTGGTTCAAGATAGGCCAGTCAGGCTGACAGCTCAGTTCGAATCATGTTTACAGACTGAACCTCTCCCGGGCCAGATCGAAAATCGGTGTTCCACAGAATCCATTTTTGGGGCTGCTGCTATTCTCGATACATATATATATATATATATATATATATATATATATATATATATATATATTAATGACACCATACACGTCCCAGTACGCCCTCTGGGTACTGGAAAGATTACAGTAAAATAAGTCTACATTTCAGACCTATATTTTTAATTCAGTAGACAAATCTTTTCTGAGAATTACGCCCAAGGTAGGTCTAAAAGTGGTCACATGAAACAAGTGGTCGATCATTGGAGGTAAAATAACATGGAAAACGTTGACCTAATCAATGTGGTTTTAACCCTTAAAGTACTGATTCAAGACTGAGTCAGCAGCTTTCTTCAGGTCGCTCTGCATGCAATGCCTCCAAAGTGTCCCGAGGAAAGCTGTTGACTAAGACTACTTTTTGCTTTAGACGAGGCTTACTGGTATTTGAATGACAGGTATCTTCATGAAGAATTTGAATCTTTTAACCACTATTGTTTTCACGGTGACGAGAAATCGACTGTAGCCATGATTAGCACTTTAAGGGTTAAAAGGCAGGTGGCCTTTCAATGGAGTGGTCTTGCAAAAGAGGGACTAGTGTAAGTACTAGAAAAGAAGATTTGTTTCAAGGCAAATGTTTGTGTTTGCCTTCAAAGGTTGTAAATATGACTACATGAACATTTCAAAGTCCAAATGACCTTGATCCTTAGAAATCACATGTAAGTTACAAAAATATGTAGCATTAATATACCTACAATTTGAGATAAACATGATTAAAATTGGATGAAAAGTGACCACATTATGGCTAAATGAAACTTTAAAAGGTCCAAATGACCTTGACCTTTGACCTTTAGAGGTTACATGTAAATAACATAAATGTGCAGTTTTGCAATATCTACAATTTGAGCCCAGCATGAACCAAGTCAGATGAAAATAATCAAGTTTTGTCCAGATGAAAATTTCGAAGGGCCAGATGACCTTGACCTTTGACCTTTTGAGGTCACATGTATATTACAAAAATGTGCAGTGTTAGAATATGTACAATTTGAGCCCTACGTGGTCGAAAATGGATTAAAATTAACCTCATTATGGCTAGAAGAACGTTTCAAAGGTCCAAAAAAATTGGACCTTTGAGGTCACATGTAAATTACAGAAATGGCCATTGACGTGATTTTTTACCCTGACATGACCTTTGACCTTGACATGGCCTTTGACCTTGACATGACCTTTGACCTTGAATTTACATTCGACCTTTGGCATCACCTTTCACAGACCTTATCTAAAATTGGAAAATATTCAAGATTTAAAATTTCAATTGTCCCTTTCTTGCATTATCTTCAACATGTTTTCTCCTCTATATCAAAAGGCACAAATTTATGTATAGACCTATAATCATGCCAAGTTTGAAGTGTCTGAGTGTTATACTGTTTGAGATAAAGAAGAAAGAAAGAAGGAAAGAAAGAAATAAAGAACTCAAAGAAAAACAGACTGTCTGTGTTGGAACACAGACAATGAAAAGGTACAATGAAAACTCATTATAACAGAACTCAGATATCAGGCATATTCAGTTAATGACACAAGTTTTGAATGACTTAAATTCAGCTTCCTGTACTATTTGACTGAATGATCTGGCATATTTAGATATCTGACACATGTATCAGGGAAACAGATGTTGTCATAGGTTTCTCCATAATGAATATCATTACAGAAGGATAAAATGGTAGAAAAAGAAATGAAACTGTAACAAGGTGGTTATAGTGGAAGAGGATTATAATACAGGTGTTGTAGGGTTAATGGTGACCGCTGCCTAAACCCATAAATTTATTTTTACTGCATGTATTAACTCCTTCCGTGCCGGTCATGTCTGAAGTTGACCTACTTAAGTCAAACTAGTCTGAATTATCATTAGGATCCCAGATTTGTATTTGTCATAAAAGACCTTTCATTCAAGTACCAGCATGATTATAGTTCCAGAGAGAATATCCCAGGTCAACAGCTTATCTCAGCGTGCATTGGGCACAGTGCGCCCAATGCACGCCGAGAAAAGCTGTTGACTCAGTCCAAAATTTGGCACTTAAAGAGTTAAAAAAAAAAAAAAAAAACGACAATGAGCAGGTGAGCCAGAACATGGGGAAGAGGAAGTCCTCACAGGGTGCCCAGCATGGTGTTATTAAATTCGCAGAAATCTTATTGTATCATTTATTTTTATGAGTTTAGGTAGCGGTCACCATTAACCCTACAATACCTCTATTTTATCAACAAAAAAAATAAAAATAAGAACGTATAATTTGACCCCGAACTATAGTTATGCTTTCTAGAAAAAGTACATACTTGAGTGTAGTTTGTGAAAAAAAAAAATGATTTAATTTCAAAAACATCTGTGTCTCTGCAAATGGAGTTCAACTTAATTGTATTTGCTAAATTTTTGTGAGGATTGGTCATGAATTTCCCAAGTTTTGGTTTTGAATTACTTTTGGACAAAAAAAGAAAGAAAAACAAAAAACACAATTGCATATGCAGAGGAGAGCCATTCATTATTCAAGGGAAGCACGGGGATATTACTGGCCCATGGAAAGGCGGGCGGGGATGGGGAGGGGAAAGGTTTCTTGAAGCGCATGACCACCTACAGACTGTCTGATGTAGTATTCACAGAATTAGCTACAGAGATGCCAACTCTTGATATTGAATAGGGGACATTCATATTAGCTGCGGCATTGCTTTGGCTCATGTCACTCACTCAACAAAGAAGTACCCACATACATGTCGGGGCAGATCCCTACAATAAGCATGGCAAAATATGTTGGTCACACATAGCTAGTGACCAGGAAATTAACTGTTTTAAAGGCATCATTATATTCTCCAATCTTATGCTGAGCGTGATAGAAGAAGCAAATATCGTCTGTCAGGAATTTAGACATTGGAGTGAAACGAGGCGAGGGATAACGGAAAGCTGGTACAGTCTTCTTCCAGTACCATATTTCTCTCCGCTCTAATAAGCTCCCCCCCACCCACCCACCTCCCTGGAACTGAATGATCAAAACAAAAACAAAACAAAAAAAAAACGAAAACATTTACGACCTTTGTTCATAGTATTTTAGCTCTAATGACCAAAGGAGGGTCAGAAGTTGAACACTTATTACATTGTTATTATCCTAAGTGCTTATAGAGAAGAAAACTAGACGTATGTGTCATTTTGTACTGTCGCTTTTTCTTGTACGTTTTTGGTGCAGTTTCTTCTGATGATCCTGGCCAGTATTTTTGCAGTTTCATTGTTTTAAAGGCACAACAAGAAGTGACTGCCATATCACAAGAGTTCTTGGAGTGTGAGACCCTGAACAGTTAACCCTTTCCCCCTTGAACCGGCCAAAACCGGCTGGTGGCAAATGTCATCTACTTCAGTGCTTTCAATTTATTTCAACAGTAATGAAAAAAAAACAACACACACACACTCAAATTGACTCAAAATTGTAGATGAGACCTATCAAGATCACATTCCCCAGGTCAATAGTTTTCCTTGGCATGGGTTTTCTTACTTGCCCAACCCACTCCAAGGAAAGCTGTTGACTCAGTCTTAATTCAAGGGGGAAAGAATTGATACCCTGAATTTTAAAGCAGGTACAAGTATAACCTGGACAGGTGGTCTTTCAAGACAGGTGGTCTCGCATTTGAGTGGTCCCTTAATACAGAGACCACAGTAGGTCTACACACTGACACCCATAGTGTATAGTCCAATAGAGCAATGCTTGATGTTTTCTTCAACAAGTATGAGTATTGTAACATGTAAATGGCAAATCAGAACATCCTGTTCATCACTGGTAAACAGAGGCTGCAGTACTGCCATCTAGTGGTGTATTTTGACTTCTTGGGCAGGGAATGATATGAAATAGAAGGAAAATATAATAAGGGGTGGAAGGATGGGGTTCATCCCCAAATTTATATTTAACCCTTTCTTGGTCACAATATGATTGAATAAACAGCTTTCCCGAGGGCGGGTCAAACACAATCAATGCCAAGGAAAGCTATCTGACACAGGGCCAGGGAATGCTATCTGACTCAGGGCCAAGGCAAGCTATCCAACTCAGGGCCAAGGCAAGCTATCCAACTCAGGGCCAAAGCAAGCTATCTGACTCAGGGCCAGGGAAAACTATCTGATGCAGGGCCAAGGAAAGCTATCTGACTCAGGGCCAAGGCAAGCTATCTGACTCAGGGCCTGCTGTCGTATAATGCAAAAAAAATTATTGAAGACAGTGTTTCCATTACCAATTTTTTTAGGGGGCTGCAAGAAGGGAAATTCAGGGAAAAAAACTGGATTTTCACCAATTTTACATGCAAATAAACAAAAAAATTAAGCATTGTGACCCTTTAGAAATTTCTCAGAGGGTGATATTTTGAGTTTTGAAAGGGTAATACATGTATACCCCCATTAGGCATTTGGAGGTTAACAGAAACACTGGCAGATAAATTTGAGTAAAACCATTGAGGCAGATGACTATTTACTTCTGGGCGCTTTTGGCTTTGGACAGTTGAGGTGGAAAGGGTTTAAGTTTGAAGTTTTGGCTAAACACTTCATAATAGCCTCCAATCTATGGGTTTCATGACGGGGGGGGGGGGACACACAGTGATCACAGTGATTACCATTGCATGACCATTACATGACCAACGAGTCATGATTCCTTATTATGTGCTGTTTCGAGAGCACTAAAATAATTGTGAGTCATGGATTGCTGGACATGGTGCCATTGAATACACTACACAGCGGGGTAGAGGCAAACAAATCCTGGCGGTAAGTGGACATGTTTGGTCTGCTGTCTCAACACTTTTTCCCTTTAAACTGGCCAACACTGGCTGCTGGTCAAATGGCATTGGATGCAATTTTTTTTTTTTTTTAACCAGTTTGGACACTAATGAAAACAATTTGAATGAGAACCGTGGATGTAATCTGTCAATATAACATGCCCCAGGTCAACAGCTTTCCTTGGCATGGGTGTGGTACTGAGGCAAGCCGTTGACTTTGTCTTGATTTAGGGGAAAAGGTTAATTGTACCAGAAAGATTTAAGTACGTGTAATAACAGTGCATGGAAGTGAAGGATATGAAGTCGTACAGTTCTACTTTGTTGTTAAATGACTGGAAAAGTTGTGATTCCGTATCCGAATTTCTGCTAAAAAGACCTTTCTTTCAAGTACCAGCATGCCAATATGTTTACACTTAAAGGGCTAATCACTGCTATAGTTGCTTTCTCATTACCATTAAACATACAATGGTTAAAAGAGTCAAATTCCTCATGAAGATACCTTTCATTCAAATACCAGCAAGCCTTGTCTGAAGCAAAAAGTAGTCTTAGTCAACAGCTTTCCTTGGGACACTTGTCCCAAGGAAAGCTGTTGACTCAATCTTAAATCAGTACTTTAAGGGTTAAAATGGTCAACAGCAAATGGTCCAGGTCAACAGCTTTCCTCTGTGCAAGTTGCACCCAGCACCCAAAACGTGGTAGAGAAAGTTGTTCTCTCAGCCTGTCACTTTGCATAGAAAGGATTATTATAACGTATCATTGGAGGATGGGTTTTGCAGATAGTGCCACGCAGGTAACTTTGGCTTGGTATCTAGCTCCTTACAAGCAGAGCCACCTGGTGGGTAAACAAATCCAGCCTCACTGATTGGCTACTGGTGTCACATACATTTCAGGGCTCTGCCATTTGCATGTCCGCTAGCCCGGGACAAGTCAAATTTGAAGCAGGGCAACTTGAAATCTCCAAGCATTGGTCCTGGGAACAACCAGAAATTTGGATCTTCTAAGGATTTGTTTAGATGAGCAAGCAAAGGGGATCCATAGGGGTTTTGGGGGTTTCACCCACGGTGCACATAGGAAGGCTTCCACCGGGTAACTGGCTATTGTTAGGAGCACATCAAAGGCCAATTCAGGTCAAGATTTGGCCTTGGTCAATGCCCTGATGTTTGTGTATGCTAATTCACATGATGAGTGCTTCCAACTGCCCTATAAGAGGCCTAGTGATATACTTAATGAAGGTGAGAGGAATGGGACTCATTACCATTATTCAGTTAATAATTTCCATTAAGTGCCTGCCCTATTTAACTGTTTGTTCTGGTGTTTAACCCTTCCCCCCTCAAACCTGCCAAAACCGGCTGGTGGTCAAATGTCGTCTGCATCAGTGTTAATTTTAACAGTTATGAAAAACAATTTGACTGAGAAATGTACATGAGACTTATCAAGATCCCATGCCTCAGGTCAACAGCTTTCTTTGGCATGGGTTGGGCCCGTAGTGCCCAACCTATAACAAGGAAAGCTGTTGACTCCATTTTAATTCAAGGGGGAAAGGGTTAAAGGGATGTTACTAGCATGTTAATGACAAAAAAGCAGAAAGCACAGTGGTACCTGTTGTATGTGACCACCCCCTCTGCCAGGAAAAAGTGGTCACATACAACAGGTGGTCTTTAAAGTGGGTAAATTTACCAACAAAAATTAATCATGAGATGCTAGAAGTGTGGCCACAAACCAGCAGGTAGCGTCTTACCTCTGTGTTCACACACAGCAGGTACTACGTTCTGTATGATGCCCGACACTTGTTGGTAATTTTAATGGGCAACAATGTCTCATGGAGTTGATGGTCAAACTGTCAAAGAGCTGAGTTAGCATTATACTAGCTGTAAATATACTTATTTTCACAGAAGTTTCTGCAGTTGAAGTTTTAATGTCATTATTTTGGACATAGATCATTTTAAACCTATGTAAAAGTACTATTTCATGGTTTTATTCCATTAGCAAAATGTCATATGTACCAAAACTGCTAGGTGGCAGCACCTTCATATATGTGACCTTTTTTAAACAGCCAGTTGTAGGCCCCAGAATTGGGATTTTGTATCAGACAGTGAAATTGCCCTGAGGCAATGAATTAAGGGTCAGCAATAGGCTGAGTGCCAAGCGCCCACTGCATTAAAGACGAAGCTCAGGGGAGAAGGTTGCCTCGATAGTGGATACAGGTTCGAAAGTACGGGCGGGTTTTTATATAAGTGGTCACCAATGGAGATGTGTTTCTTCTATTCCCAAGTTACCCCCACATGTTACAAGTGAATACCCAGTGGGTACTTATTGAGTTAAACCGCCCCCAGGCAACATAACTCTTTCGGGAACTCCCCAAAAGGAGCCAACTGTGAAGCGGCAGATGCTTAATTTGGCCTTATAATTTTGCCTATAGGTTGACACTATTCCTGTTTCTGGAACACTCCATGACCAATTTCAATTTTAAGCTCACCTGACTTGTTAGTCAGCTGTCATCTATCGTCCATCCACTATTCACATTTTGATTTCTCCAAAACTGTGAGGTCAGATTTATGTCAAACTTGATGGGGAACTCCACCAAGTCTGTTCAAAATGTCATACTCCAGTGATTTTTGTGTGTGTTTTTTATCAATTTTCTTAATCATTTTTTAACAAATTGCTAACAAATCTCCTCCAAAACTGCCAGGCCAATTGCATCAAAATTGCATATCGGGACACTTCAAGGACCACAAGACCTTCATTTATGTAAAAAAAAAAAGCGGGACTCTAGCAGGTTG
The DNA here is from genome assembly GCA_964020975.1 of Hermodice carunculata. NCBI lineage: Eukaryota > Metazoa > Annelida > Polychaeta > Eunicida > Amphinomidae > Hermodice > Hermodice carunculata. The sequence continues at coordinate 55,542,826 of OZ026628.1, read as the reverse complement.
TGGTGTGGATACATTTAGATCACATGGACTTGTTATTGTTTCAATGTGGCCCACCTGCCAGCTCCAATTCTGGAAGGTGAGAGGGCAACATATCACAACAGAGTAATATCTCGATTGTTAACGACAAGTAATTAGTAAAATTGATGTATTCTAATAAGGCCAAGGAGCTAACACAGCCATCGAGGGCAATGCACTGCATCCTATGCTATACATCTAGAGAAATATCAAATCCTGCATAAATAGCCCCCGTTCGTATGTGTAGTTGTTTAAAAAAAATCATGCCAAAGGTGCTGTTGTCAAATATGTGACGGAGATCAAAGTGATTTGGGGAATACTAGGAAAAAATGTGTTTCTTCTGTCAGTAGAGCTTTGCAGATGTTATAGGTATATTTCTCTTATTTTATTTTTTTTTGGGGGGGGGGAGGTCCACAATGACTTACATGTATTTCATTTGACTGGGGTAAGTCATTTAAAATCAGTCATGCGGAGCTCTTTAGGGGAGCTGTTCAGTTCATTAGCATATTATTTTTACATAACTTAATCAATTTATATCCGTAAATATTCATGATAGCACCTATGAACTTCAGATTTTGTAACTTTTACTGAAACACTGCATGATAATGACATCTAGCAACACTTTTGAACTTACATACACATATATGAAAGTGAAACTAGCTGTAAAGAGTTAGCTTCCATTAAACAATTTCCTGAAAACACTTAAACCTGATAATTGGATGCTGATCAAATGTAAAATCAGAACTCTTGTAATTACAAATACAGTGAAAACTCGTTCTAATGACACTATCTGTTCCCTTAGAAATGTCTAAAAAAACCTGAATATGTCAGATAAATGAATCAAACAACAAAGAAAATGAACTTTTGCCATTCGAAACTTGTGTCATTATAATGAATACGTCAGCTTTCTGAGTGTCATTATAAAATACAGTCTACTGCAGAAAAAGTCATAGGGATATTGGTTGGTAGAAACTGGATCGTCCCAACTGCACACCTGACGTTCAAAAAGTGGCTGTATTAAAGTTCTATAATTCTAATGGCAAAAAACCCCAAAACAAAACGGTAATTTGATCTTTCATTGTAAGGGCAGGGCGTGCATGCAAGTGAATACGTATTTGCATCATAGCCCATGGTCTTTTGTATTGATGTTTGACAGAAAAGAATTGATTGAATAAAATTATATAATTTTCCTCAAAGTTTTAATTTATTAATTTTTGTTATAAAAATATGATTTTTCAGATTTAAAGGTTGCTTGTTACAAAGTTGATATTTTATGTAATGTTGAAGTTTGGTATCGTTTATGCAAACCCTCAGCAGGAAGCAAGTTGTGGCTTCAGTTTAACAAGTTTAAAAAATGGGGAGTGTAATACGTAGTTGTGATTGGCTGGTTGTGCATCCCAACGAAGATTATCCGTAATTGTGACAATACTGTATTTTCAACATGCTGTAGCTTTCTTTGAATAGTTAGCTGAGCCAGGTTTCCTGCAGTACACAGTTACTGCATTCAGGTGGTTATGCAGGTGGATTGTCTGATAGCGAGAACTATACGCTGAGAAAATACAACACTATGACTCTGAACTGAGCACTATATTATTCATACACCAGTATAAAGCTAGCATCCAGGTGTTGTTTTGTATTTCAGTTATAAAAAAAAATTGAGTTGGGATTTATATCGAATAAATTCACCAATGCTTTTGTGACATTTGTATGTTTGCCAAATGTTAAAATTTGAATTTTTCTGTTGCTCTAGCCTCCAAAAGGCTTATATGTAAAACAGAAAGATTTATAACTGTCATCTACTGCCATGTGTAGGGAACCAAGAGACTGAATGAGAGTTTATTGTGTGCTGCCATCTAGGGATAAAACAGCAAACTAATTTATTTGAGGCCTGCTTTTGATGCACCAGACGTGTGTTACTTGTATTTGCATTAAACATTTTTTTCACTTTATTGCACAGCAGCTTACTAAAAAAAAAAAAAAAAAAAAAAAAAAAAAAAAGGGGGGGGGGGGGGGGGAAGCATGCAAGGTCTTTTTAACAAGGTCAAAATAATCATGCTTTGACAGTTATGTTACAAATTTTTGTGGTAATCACTGACAGACCAACAGGTCAGAAGGTTCCTGGTGTCATGTTTTCCATATCATGTGACCAACGAGGAGACCACTTGCTTTATGTGACCTGTTTTAGGTCTGCCTTGGGGTGAATTCCAATAGGATGGACACGTCTATAATTTGAAGGGGGGGGGGGGGGGTAAGCATTGCAGTCAAAGATAAGCATAAAGATGAAACTGTCAAGCCTATCATGTTCCACCCCAGGGCTCAAGCCGCTGTACCCACTGGATATGTACGACCCTGGGAAGCCACTAACAAAAAGCAGAAAAAAACGAGAGGCAAACCACTCATGAAAAAAGAAACGAAGGAAGCCACTTTTAGGGTTTACAAAGGAAACAAGGGATATCCTGCGATGTGATAGCCAAAAGGAGGCAGCTGAGGTTCAATCAACCACACCCATGGCTTCAGGCCAGTCAACACCCTGTATGGATGAACTGACGCCGAGAAGCATCAAAATTCAGGAAATTTATCACCAAATTGAAGCACAGCTAGAGAAATTACATAAACTTTTAGAGAAGATCAGATACAACCAAATCCTTAAGGAGGATCTTTATCTTTCCAGCGAGAGTGAGTCAGATTGATTATATAGTTCATTCAGGATAAGACAGTTTCACTTTCGGAACACACAAGTACAATGCACAGGGACATTGGTCTATTTTGTCATATGACACATGTAATTTGAACATTTTAAGACGATTTAATCAGTTAATATTGCACATTGATTTCTGGACACTCCAATGAACTGAAAAGAAGCCACATTATATTTCTTAAACATAACGTCACGTCACCACCCAATGGGGGTATACAGGGATGTGAAATCCCCAAGAACACTGCAAGCTCTTCTACAACGTAACGTCAAGACTACACTATGTCGTCATTATTGAATCATGTTAATGGGAATCCTCTTTATTAATATACTAAATAAAAATTTGATATTTGTTGAGCCCCCATACCCTGATGAGGGCTCCACAGAGAGCCGAAACGCGTCGGGGGGGGCTCCACTCATTAAAAACTCTACCTCTTGTGTTAGTTGGTTCTTTCTTTCTGTATTTATTATTCACATTGCAGTCAACACAGCAAAATTAAAATCTGTGGATATGAAAGTACTGTATTTTTTTAAAAATCCATCCCAAAACAAGTGGTTTTGCTGATAGGTTTATCATTAGTACAATTCAATAAATGGAGTCCATTTATTTGAGAACTGTGCATTCTAGTTTTGTCAAAAAAGCAAATTTAAGACGTATCATGAATTTATTAATTTAATTAAATTTAATTTCATTAAATTATTGAAAATTTATACCCACCAAATTAAGCAATTTACAGCTAATATAAGCCTAATGAGTTAGGTAACTAAGGGGCAATTTGCAGGGGGGTTACTTCTAGAAAGTAAGTTGCAGAAATTTATAAAAGGCTTTTTTTTTCAAAAAAAAAAATTAAGGAAAGGACAAATAGGGTTTACCAAATTAATTAGCTTTGTGTCTTTTGTTGCAAGTGAGAACCTAATTTTCAAAAATTTCAGGGCAACTTTAATGGCCCCGTGGATCCTCAAAATACAAACTATATTTTGGCACCTTTAAAAATATACCACCGAGCAATACCCTGTTACCTGTTGGTTTGCCAGACAAATCTATTAAATGAGAAAAAAACAACTGGAGAGAGAGCATTTTAGTGGTCTGCATGAACAGGCTAACAAACACACTAAATAAACTCACTTCATGTCAGAAACAAAAACAGATAATTTGATTTAATTCCATGCCTTTATTGAAGGTTGTAGGGCCAAATATTGGAGAATAAAACAAAAAAAGTGCAATATAGTATTATAAGTTCGTAAGAATCCTAAGTAGAATTTATTTCCTCCCACCAAACGGGGTACCATTTTCACCCCGGCCCACCATACACTACACAAAAAAATTCTAAAAGGGCAAAAAGTCCTAGTTTTCTTGATATCATTGAGAGAACTGCAAAAGTGCAATTGCTTGATTTAAACACAGAGAAAAGTACTGGAGAAAGGAGAATGTATCCAGTCTCTTTACATTTGATTGCTCTCCCTGTTACAAGCCACAGGAGTTCCCTCAACAAGGTCTGTGCTCATTTCTCTAGTAACAGTAAGTTACTGAACAAACAATGACACCTTATTAACCCCTTAGAGACCCAGGGCACCACTCAGGTGTGTGATCTACAGGTGTCAGGTATGTGCACCAGGGAGTGACTGGTTAAAATAAGCTGGTTTATGTGCTGAAGCAAGGAGGGTAGTTCCCGCTACCCCCCACCCCCACCCCCCACCCCCCCCACCCCATTTGGCTGAAGACGTAACAGGAGCTGGCCTGTTACTGTACATGGTGACTGCATTCTCAAGTTTACTGCCTATCAAGATACCATTATTAACTATGCTTATTCCATATGGACTGGAACTTAATAGGAGTCTGTAGTATGATTGAAAAAAAACAAAAAAAACAGACATGATACATATTTTGCTGTTCTGACACTTGGCACAAATAGAAGCTGTTTATTGTGCTTTGATTCCACTTTTGTACACCTAAGGGTGGTCTGTCTGTGCACAAAATTGTTATGGCAGCGCCAGAACCCCAACACCAAGAGACATCTGGTGGCCAAACTTGTCACACAACATGGTCCAATGGTCATGCAATCAGGTTCCCTGCCCAGGGGTCCAGTTTTGTGAAAAGTCCCTTTACTTTTATTATCATGTAGTTACCAATTGCAAGGGTCCTTTGGAAATTTTCAGAATGGGAGACTTCAGTTTAGAGGGGGGGGGGGGGGTAAATGGGGTCCCATTTCTATGGTACAAATAATAATTTTACCCTAGTACAAGGTACAGAAAATAAGAAAATGTATAAATAATGGTTGGTACAAAGTACGGAAATTGAAAGGTTTTCCAGTACATAAGTATGGCAAATATGAATGCCCAGAAAATCCCTTACCCCCTCCCACCCCCACCCCCCACTATAGACCTGTGTGTTGCATATTTAGTGGTCAGAATTTTATTTTATATTTATTTATTTATTTTTTAATGTATGTATGTATGTATGTATGTATGTATGTATGTATGTATGTATGTATGTATGTATGCATGTATATGTGTATGGCAAAGAGAATGGGAGAAGAGGTACTTTTATGAGGGTGAAGGGGCACTTTGACACAAGGGAAGGCACCCAAAAGGGACAATATGGTGACATATACAGGTATATGTCACCATATTGTCATGCCAAGGAAAGTTGTTGACCTGGGGCATGTGATCTTGATAGGGCTCATCTACAGTTCTCAGTGGAAAATTTTATTTTTCATTACTGTTGAAATTAGTTGAAAACACTGAAGCAGACGACATTTGACCACCAGCCAGTTTTGGCCGGTTTAAGGGGGAAAGGGTTAAAAAGGCAACATCTTCCTGCCTACTCCTCCTCAATTGTATAGCTGTAGAGCTTTGTATGAGATTTATGGTACCCATGCATGTAAACAGGTATGCACTATGCAAAGAACAGGATCGTCTTCTGAAGACTGATGACCCAGCTGTTCCATATATAATGCACACACCCTCCCACTTGGCTCCATTAATAAACATCACTCATAATAACAGTCAGCCACCCAATCAAAACAGAGAATATTATGTACACATAGCTGGTAAACAAAGTTCAGTACAACAGTTTGAAGTCACGCAGACAGCTGATCTCCATATTTCCTGATTAATACCAGGGAGGGCACCGCTTAACATTTTGGCTTCAAGACGGAACCTTTAGATGTCTGTGACTTGGGAAAAGGAGGAGATATTTTGTCATATGTTTATATCCCAGATAAAGGTGTTGCTTTTATTTTACTTTCTCTCTTTTTTTTTTTGGACTGCACATCTTTTTGTTGTGGGATACATGTTACTTGCTTATAGCATCTCTATGGATTAGGACTGTGGGAAACATATATCTATGCATTATGGTATCCCATGATGCAGCTTATACCATGAAAAACCAAAAACGAGAAAATGTGCATGTAATGATTTGTAGCTGTGTATAAAACCTGTACATATTAACTGTTGTCTTGCTGTTTTAACAGGAGTGAATCCAAACTTCTGCCTGGTTGATCCACGCCACAGTCTGCGCATGCTGGCCGAGTCCCACATGGCAACCAGACAAGACGAAGATGGGGATCTGTAAGTTGACAATTATGAAATTAACATATCGTTTAAGTTCCAGTTTAATCTTTGATATTCCTGAACAATTAATACCCCAAAATTATCCAACATACCCCCACCCACCCACCCACCCAACATCATAAAAAAAATAAAATGTTTACTATGTTTGATTTTAAGTACCTAAAATTGAATTTTATCTGAGGTGGATTCAAAACATTTAGTTTGCAAAAAAAGTTTTCAAGTCAAATAGATTTCCAGCAATGTGCCCAAAGCACGCTGGGGAAAGCTGTTGACTCAGTCCAAAACTTGGCACTGACAGGGTTAATGAGTTTGCTCTTATTGGGCTGTCAACTGTGACACTGTGACAACAACTGTTTTTTCACAGGGAGGGTAATGAAAGTGGCGTGCGACGTGCTCCCTTGAATAGGACACTGGAATCAGGAAGTTAATTTTTACCTCTATGAACGTCAATTTGTCAGTCCCATCATAGTGCTCTTACTCTCATACAGAACCGTTTTAGCCAATCCCTGAGTCGGTCTGATTTTTTTCCCCAGTTGAATGCAAATTTCACCCAGAGGAATACCATGAACATTAAAAAGAATCTGTCCAATGTAGCATCTGGATACTTACTCAGTCAGATTGAATTATGCTAAGGAATTATATATGGGGGAGTTGAAAAAAAAAAATTGGCACATCTGCATGAGATGGCTTTGTAAGTATGTAGAGGTAAATTTACATGTAGACATAAAAAAACTCATGTAAGTACCAAAATATTATTTAGAATTATATATCATTCCATGTGCATTTTATGGAGGCTGCCTTCATGATAGCGACATAAATTTGTCTTAATGAGGGTCTCCTTGATCATTATACTTTACACTTTTTATTTATTTAATAACACGTAATTATGATTTTTGCTAGTGTGTGTATTTTGATCTAATAAAATGATCCCGATTCCTGATTCCTGTGTCATGGCCAGAACAAACATGCAAATCTATTCAGCTCTTTTCACGAGGGGGAATTGACGTCTGTCTTCATGTTCCAGTTGGAAACACATCAGTCCTGTGTCAATCACGTGGTCATATTTTTTGCTAGGTTGTGAGTTGCCTCCACAACAATCCCTCCTTTGAAATTAGGATATATCTATGGCTACCTGTATGTCTTTCACGCTGCGCTAAGAGCCCCAAAAAGTACTGAATTGGTACTTGGTGGTTTTTCCTCTTAATTATGTACTGACTTATACTGAACCAACAGTGGTCAAACAGAAGCAAGTACTTTCACTCGTACTGGAGTGTACAAGTAAGTACAGTGAAACCTCGTTATAATGACGTTCAGATGCCCGGCATATTCATTATAATGACACGAGCTTTGAATGGTAAAAGTTAATTTTCTTTGTTGTTTGAATCATTTATCTGACACATTTCTAGGGAGCAGATATCATGTCATTATAACGAGTTTTCACTGTAGTTTTCAGACAGAATGAGAGCTTGCCTTGGGGTAGCAGCTGCCCATTGTTTCTGTCAGTACAAATTTTAGAAGTGCTGTATGAAACTGGTGACTTCAAACAAAAAGAAAAAGGCGGCTGGGGAAAACAAATACCTTGTGCCTTTAAACCACGTTTCTCGTGTCCTGCCTGCTGGTCTCTCCTACATGTAGATATTTGACCTTTATAGAAAGGGCAATGACTTTTTGTGAGCCTTTTTGGAGCTGCCCTGGGGGGAGGGGGGGTGTCTCTCAAAAGACCAGTTGTAGTCATTTGCTCAAAGCCTTTAGTGCGTGGCATACTGTTTAAATGTAGTTTCTCTTTGTTGGAAGAATGTTAAGCTAGAACGAGGATGTAAAGGAATATCTGGCTAAATGTGCTGACTAGATAAAAAACCCAGACAGAAAAGCCAGACTGATTTTGGCTATTCACTCTTCTCATCAGTGGCCATAGGGAACATGGTGAACCACTGGGTAATTGTAGCTTCATGATAACTGATCACGAAATTTCCTTCGAAAAAGTTCCCCTGAAGACCTTGCGACAAGTGACATTGCAAAGCGCTGACCAAAGGGTACATACAAAAAGAATTTGGCGACAGTTGTATGGCTTATGGGTCAATGTATATAGATCAGACTGTCATGATATATAACATCATGGTGCAGTGTCATATCAGACCACAGTCCTTTGTAGGGGCCCTTCCATGATGCAGACACTTCTCTCTCTTGTTAGACAGTATACTGTAGTTCTGGAAATTTTCACGTATGTTTAATTTCGTGCAAACTCAATTTTTCTTAAATTACAAAATTTTTGCGTATTTTAATTTCGCGCTTTGAGTGGCAGTGCGAAAGGTGCAAAATTAAATCGAGCATCAAAATTTCTAGAACTACAGTATATATTACAGTATATATTAGCAAGTTGTGACATGGGACACCATGTCGCAATGGGACATGAGACATCCCATATACCACATGTTACACAAGCTGTCACATTTCCCCTCTATTGCTAATGTAGGATCATATGTGTGTATATATATATATATATATATATATATATATATATATATATATATATATATATATATATATATATATATATATATATCACACAGCTGTGACATGCAACAACATGTCACATGGTGAATTGCGACATAGTTGCAGCCAAGCACTGCAAAACGTTTACTTTTCTTGCACTTCAAGTAAGAGTGAAGTAATCAGATTAGTTCTCAGCCATATGACATTCGATGTAGCACCACGAGTTTCAGGACTAACCGTGACAATGGGGGACAATTTTTTGATCTATCACATGCGTAAGTGCATTACCCCAAGGCAGGCACCTGTCTTTGAACGATCATTGATTATCAGTGTGGATCTCACCTTTTATACTTGAAATAACGATTTATGCCCCGAATTAATGTCTTCCATTGGAAGATTTTATCTGTCCTCATACTCTTATCCATGATGTTGCTTGAATAAATTAGAAATTGTGATATTTGTGTGAGAATCGATCACTGAAGCGAAGCCCATGTCAGCCGTTTTAGTATTGGGGCTGTAAGTGATTACGTCATTGTACGTCACTGGGAGGGCATCTAAACCAATCAGATTTGTGCCTGTATAATTAGCCACGTGCAAACATGTAGGCCTACATTGATGCGTTAAGGTTTGCCCTGCCTTCAACAAACTCTGTGCACTATGGAATCACCTGAGGGACCTGCAGGTCGATCCAAAAGCATTTAATGCAATCCCTTGATCACAAAAAGTCAGACTTTCAGTGCAAGAAAATAAATGTTGACCTGGTTGGTAGGCAACAGACTCAGAAACCATTGGCAACCTCGACCTTCGGTCTCGGTTGACAAAAGTTTCCTCACAGTGACATTTGGTGTGTCGCCCACCACCCAGGTCGACATTTATATATATCTGTTATGAATTCAGAAACAGGAGGGTATGTTCCATGTTACGTTGCGACGGACATAATGTCACATGTGGCATGTCACAAGTTTGTAATATATATATATATATATATATATATAAATATATAAAGGTGAGGTCTATGTCCCTTATCACATTGCAACATGTGACATAAGTCACATGTCGCAAACTCTTTATATATATATATATATATATATATATATATATATATATATATATATATATATATATATATATATATATATGAAGAGTTTGCAACAATTCTGCCAGCTATGTCCATGTTGCATTGTGACATGACATCATGTCGCATGTCACAATATATATATACAAATATATGCATATGCATGAAATAATTCTGCCAACTATGTCCCATGTTGCATCGTGACGTGACGTACATCATGTCGCATGCCACAAGTTTGTAAGCAACCACAGTTTTAGTAGCAGGTATGAACATTGCTAACTGATGACAAGTAGATGCATAATCCTGCGAGCATGTGTTCAAATAGGCAGAACATTCTCCGTGTAATCACACGACATTATTTTGATATAGGAGGATTACATAGGCCTCCAGTACACCGGGCTGCATCAGCCAAACAAGGCTTTGCATATCTGGTGGTCATGATGATCGAATGGTCTCAGCTGCATTGCCTGTACCAAGTCTACATGATACATGTGTGATAGTTCTAGCATAAATCAGCTAGGATAAGGCATGCTCACTTGCCCAATATGAGTGAAATATGCGAAGGACAAGTGAAATTGCCCCTGCCCTGGTGCAAATTTTACATGCGATTCAAGCAGAATGAGACCATTTAAATGTTCCCCATGGGGTCATTATGCAGCCAAGTGAAACATTTTCCTTGTTTCCAACACCAAATTATAACTCAGAAATATTTGGCACTTGTAAAACAGCTGTGTTTCTGGAAGGGAAGTCCATAGATCAATTCCTTGACAAACGTTTGAACCAGGAAGTGTTTGTAGTTTTGTCCGATTACAGTGAAAAGTTATTTTGGAATGTGGTCCATAGTTGTGTTCCTCCATACTCTTTCAAAATAGGACATAAAGCTGACAAATGGGGTCATTCATTCAGCCACAGGTCACGAAGACCTGGTTTTATGGTAATGTCATCTGGTTCCTTGGATATCAAAAATGTAGCATGTAGTTAAAATTATATTTGGACAGTGGATGACTGCAAGTTCGTTTTGAGCTCATATAGGTCTGTAAAAGGTATGCGTAATCTTCAGAAACAAATCAAAATATAATGGAAATTTGTGAGACTTCATAAGATACGATACGATAGTTTTATTTCACACTCAGGTCCATACTGACAATAAAATAAATGATACAATGGATAAAATGATACACTGTTCATGCAATGAAACACGATGATACAGTCTTGGCATTTTGACAAAACAAAACAAGAAAAATTATTTAATTATGTGTGTAACCCTTTCAACACTGAAATTATTATTAAAGAACTGAGCTTTTTCGCTGCCTGACAGGGCATGCTACGGCTGCCAATGGCAGCCGGAACATGACTCACCAGGCAATGACAAGCTATAAAAAAATAAAAAAATGAATCAAAATCTCGGGTAAACTTGTCACAGAAAAATACATGTCAGGATTGAAAGGGTCAAAACAAGTATAAAAGTATGTATCAAGGTGATATCACAGAGCACCCCGGCACCATTATGTTACAGTGCTGGGAGTGAACAACGCTCTTCGCCAATGTTTGTAGGTGAACAACTCCGTGAAATTACGCCATTTACCAGCAATGCTTTGAAATACAGTGAAAACTCGTTATAATGACACCATCTGTCTCCTACAAAATGTGTCGGATAACTGAGTATGTCAGATAAATGAGTCAAATAAAAAAGAAAATCAATCTTTGCCCAGGAAAATTTGTGTCATTATATTGAATATGTCGGATATCTGAGTGTCGTTATAATGAGGTATCACTGTATCAGGTTATTACTGCACTCTGTCCTTCTCCAGAAGCTGTAAATTTCCCTCCTGATAAATTCGCCAAAGGTAGGAATACCATGATGAACGAACATGTTACTGATGCTACAAATGCGTGGTAGACCAAAGGATATTCCAAAAGAATTATTATATGCCACTTTTAATTTCTGCGTTTGCGAAGAACTAACATTAGTCCACAACTGACTACAGTATGCATTCCCAAGGTATGCTTTAAACAGTTGTACTTATACTTCTTTACAACATCTACCAAATTTTCTCAGCAGCGTGTTTGCCCTGATATGCATGTTCCTTACTTGTCTCTGTACATCAGAATCATCCCTAAGATTATCAAAGATGAGACAACCTGAGTACAGTGGTCCCTGTCGCCAGAGACCACCCCGACAGTGATGAAAAAGTGGCCTTATGAGACAGGTGGTCTTTCATGACAGGTATATTAACATGGGAAGTATAGGACTTGGGATTCTGAAAAGTGGTCTGTCACGAGAGGGTGGTCTCTCATGACAGTGGTCTCTCTTGACAGGGACTACTGTATTTATAATTAGATATATACTCAATTTTCGTACCATCTAGAACTCGGCATGGCATCTTTGTAAGTTTCCAAGACTTCGCTTGTACACACATACACATGGCTTTATTAGCTCATTCCATACTATGGTGACTTGCCAGGCAGTGCCAGAACCACTGACGTAAGACTATAGGCATGTTGGTACTTGAATGAAAGCTCTCTTCATGAAGAATTTAAATATGCAATTATCATCTTAAATCTGGGTAACTATACGGAAAAATCAGGGACTGGTATGGAAATAGTTAATGTTATACTTTACATCTTGTTGCGTAGCTTCCTTGACACATTTATCTATTAACCTTTGAAGCCCCTTACCAGATGGAGCAATAAGACACATATCATCTGCGTAGATCAAATTATTAACTACAACTTTACCTTATATATGTCTCATATTTTTGACCTCAAGTGTGTTAACAATCACATCAATATATACGTTAAAGAGGGTGAAGGGAAGATACCCCCCGACGACCCCCGTTGGATACATAAAAGCTGTAAACCCTCTGGCCCCACTGAACACACATCATTGGTAAAGAGTACCAATAGGCAAGTAGTCTAACTATATGAAGAGGAACACCTCTTTACATAAGAATTTTAAGTAAAGGGGTATGTCCAACTCTGTCATAAGCTTTGGAAGCATCTAGGAAACATATAAAAGTAGGACTGCCATTTGAGGTATACGTAAAAGTTGCTTAAGTACATGTACAAGTATACACAAATCAGTAGAGTGCTTTCCCTTAAAACCAAACTGATTACTACAGGTTGCCAATTTATCTATACACTTGTCAAGAATAATTTTTACATAACCATAGATACACAAGAGGCCAGAGCGATAGGTCTATAATTGTTCTTATCCTGCAAGTCACCTGATTTATTTGTCACAAGAGCCACTGAGATTGTTTTCATAAAGTTACGAGAAACATAGCCGTGGGACATCATCATGGTTAAACATAATGAAAGAAGAACCACTAGTCTCTTATCAGTATATCTAATGTGCTGAGAAGAGACACCGTCCATCCCATTGGCCTAACCTAGTTTAAGACCTTTTATCACGCCATGCACTTCCTGCACACTAACAATCAAACATCATAATGGTCACACTTGAAGTTACCAATATAAGGACTTTTATCTTTTGATTCGTTCAACAGACTAGAATAATGAGTGTGCCGTGTCTTAGTAATTTGTTCCTTACTGTATGCATTACCTAGTACCTCAGCTAGGCTAACCTTACTACTGTTCATATGTCTAGTACCTCAGCTAGGTTAACCTTACTACTGTTCATATGTCTAGTACCTCAGCTAGGCTAACCTTACTACTATTCATATGTCTAGTACCTCAGCTAGGTTAACCTTACTACTGTTCATATGTCTAGTACCTCAGCTAGGTTAACCTTACTACTGTTCATATGTCTAGTACCTCAGCTAGGCTAACCTTACTACTATTCAAATGTCTAGTACCTCAGCTAGGTTAACCTTACTACTATTCATATGTCTAGTACCTCAGCTAGGCTAACCTTACTACTATTCAAATGTCTAGTACCTCAGCTAGGCTAACTTACTACTATTCAAATGTCTAGTACCTCAGCTAGGCTAACCTTACTACTGTTCATATGTCTAGTACCTCAGCTAGGCTAACCTTACTACTATTCATATGTCTAGTACCTCAGCTAGGCTAACCTTACTACTGTTCATATGTCTAGTACCTCAGCTAGGTTAACCTTACTACTATTCATATGTCTAGTACCTCAGCTAGGCTAACCTTACTACTATTCATATGTGTCCTTCCTCCAAAAACAACAGTAATCCTTATCTGACCTACCTATCAAGTACAGTGGTACCTGCTGTATGTGGTCACCCCTTCTGCCAAGAAAAAGTGGCCACATACAGCAGGTGACCTGTCACCACAGGTAAATTTTACAAAGAAATTGACTCCTATGGCTGAGCCTAGTGGCCACAAAAAGCAATGCGGCTGCTGATGGCAGTGGTTGCATACAGCAGGTACCACTGTACCTGGTAAGCTCATTGTGGGCTTTCGGTCAAATAAAAGGTTGAAAAAAGAAATCCACTGTTCTCCCAAAGTGGCTGGAAATTAAGGATAGTGAAGCATTCACTCCCATCAAAAGTACTGCGCCCTGCTATCTACACCCAGCAGGGCACTTTGTGGGAAAAGTGTGAGATTTATAAGAATCTAGTAATCTCCCATAACAACTTTGTTGTATGCAGTTATTACATTGATATGGCACTCGCACATAACTACCTCCATTGAACCATTCTTTTTAGGAATGGGGATTTGGTCGAGTGGATATGTGTGTTTCCCATTTCAGCTAGGCCACTGGTGCTAAAGGTTGCAGGTTCGAGTCCCGCTCGTTCCGAACATAAAATAAACATGAGAAGTCACTGAAAAATAGTCTGGTCCACAATGATTAGTGCCCCTGTCTTCATTAGTCAATTAGTGCCCCTGTCTTCATTAGTCAATTAGTGCCCCTGTCTTCATTAGTCAATTAGTGCCCCTGTCTTCATTAGTCAATTAGTGCCCCCTGTCTTCATTAGTCAATTAGTGCCCCTGTCTTCATTAGTCTGCCCCCGCACCCACCTCGCAGTCGTGGGGATATATAGATTTATTAGCAAATGTTGTCAATGATATTGCAGGGATATTTGTCTTTGAACAGAAAAATCAATCCATTATGTTTACATTTACTTGAACAGTAATATATCAAATTGAATGTTTGGTTAAAACACGAGTTTATTTGCTTGGGTTGCAGACCTCTTCATATTGCGGTAGTTCAGGGTGATGTGATGATGGTGGACAAACTCATACACATGATGCAGACCTCGGGAACAGTAGTCGACGTATACAATAAACTCAGACAGGTAAGGATAGAATACAACGAGTCTTCTTTTAAAAGGAAGGGGTTGCCAGGTTAGCGAACAATATATTGTTGTGAAGGCTTGAAGCCATTTAATTCTCCTGATAAAGTAAGAGTGAGGAACATGTGTGTCACAGGAAAAGATCCCTGTTATGGGTTAGTGTCACAGGAAAAGACTATATTGCTTAGCATGGAATATTGTCAAGTAGTGCCATCTGATGGAAATCAATGCCATTTCTCTAAAAGTTCATGGCAACCAAAACATGCACAGGCTTGTACTTCGAACAGACATTGTCAAAGTTGCAGGCCAAATATTTTACTTTATTAAGTGGGAAGAACAAAATGGTTTCAGTTTGCAATAAAACACATTACAGGATTTTTTTTTGGGGGGGGGGGGGGTGTTTGCACCAGTACATTAGGTTGTCATATTTCCCAGAATGCAACACTTACATTTATACACACGCGTACTTATGCAGGAACTCTGTTTGTCTCTGCAGTCCTCCCACCCAAAATGGACTTGGCTGAAGCTGACCCCAATAAGGAATATATACATTAGATGTGTTGTGATGTACATGTAGCGGTAATCATTTTCCAATAGCTCTGGAATATAAGCATCATTTCTGTCATATTGGAAGATAATTTTTGGCTGTATTTTTTGTGCAGTCTTCTTGTTGGTAGCAATGAAATGAAAAAAAAAAATCACCCTTTTACCCTCCCCCACCCCCAACTTTTCCCCCCTTGAATAAACGCTTTCTCCCTTAAACCAGCCAAAAACAGCTGGTGGTCAAATGTCATCTGCTTCAGCCTGTACAATGTTTTCAACTAATTTCAAGAGTGATGAGAAACAGTTTGACAGAATTTGATGAGACATATCAATGTAGCATGCCCCAGGTCAACATCTTTCCTTGGCATAGATTGAGCACTTAGTGCCCAACCCGTTCCAAGGAAAGCTGTTGACTCAGTCTTAATTGAAGGGGGCAACGGTTAAGACTTCAGATGACGGCTTTCCTTGACCATGTTGGTATGGCTGGGTACATGGGGGAAAGGGTTAACTCATTCCATACTATGGTCACAGGCCTTGGTCAGCTGCAGCATGACTTGCCAGGCAGTGCCAGAACCACTGCCTTAAGACTATAGACATGTTGGTACTTATTAAATGAAAGCTCTGTTCATGAAGAATTTAAATTTGCAATTGTCATCTTAAATCTAGGTAAATATACAGAAAAACCAGGGACTGGTATGGAATGAGTTAAACTGACTGTAAGAAGTTGGTGGTCAAATGTCTTCTGCTTCAGTCTGTTTGACTGAATTCAACAGCAATGAAGAACAATTTGATTGAGAATTTTAGGTGAAGCCTATCAAGATAACATGCCCCAGGTCAACAGCTTTCCTTAGCATGGACTGGGCATGTCCAAGACAATACAGTAGTGTCAAGGAATGATGTTAACTCAGTCCTGTCTCAAAGGGTTTATTTTGATTGAAGATGAATGAAAGCAATTTTGTTCATGGAGATATGTGAACATTTAGTCGTCATATTGAATCCATGTTTGTCTACATGGTCAGGTATTAAACTTCTGAATTTTATTTCCCAGACCCCTCTTCACCTTGCGGTACTGACGTGTCATCCTGTCATCACCAACAGGTTACTGCAGGCGGGAGCATCCGGCAATTTAGCTGACAGACATGGGCAGAACTGCGTACATATCTGTACACAGAATGGAGATATGAAGTGTCTCGGAGCTCTGGTCACACGCTCCAGAGTAAAGCTCAATTTAGATGCTAAAAACTTTGAAGGTAAGCTATGCAGACATTTTTTAGGTGGGGCTCCGTAAGGAGACCCCCTCTCATGTACAATGTACATAGTAGACCTAAAAAGTTCAATATTTGAAAACCAGGAACTATTCCTGTCGTGTTAATAGTCCTGATTTGTGACAAGACTTTATTCTTAACATTTGATATCGGCAAAATAAACAAGACTGATACCTGAAGGGTTAAATAAGAGAAAATACTCTGTCACCACTGGTTACAATTGCTGAAAAAGCCTCACTGTGAGCATATGTCATCCGGCGAACGTATGTATTCTGGTGCAAACAAGAAACAGATTTTAAAAAGGTGCAAGTTATTTTCTTTCATTTGTGCTCTTAATGGTAACACTGGTATTACTGCTCATTGCTGATGTAAAATGTAGATATTCTTTATCGATCTATGCACATTATCAGGACCTTTCTGTTAAAAGAAGTTCCGTATCTTGCTTGTATTCGTGGGTGAATGTGACCTCAATTCTGTGAACACCGAACTTTTGTCAGCTCAATGAGGCTCTCCGTAGGTTTTTGCATATCCAGACAGTTACCAGTCTGAACACGTCCAAAGATGCATCAGACGGAAAAAATCCATTGAGCATTCGTTACAGTGATCTAAAAAGTCCACGAGAAAATGTAATCAAGTTATCACTTCCCCTTACAAGTCTTGTGCAAGTACGCTGTTTTGGCGCAATAACAATATGTAAGTGCTTTAAAGTTGCATTCCGCGATATTTCATACACGTACCTATCCACGTAATTCATCACTAATCATGCGTCGAAGGACCGTTGTGCCTTTGTTTTGGTCAATAAACATGATATTTTGGCGGGAAGAAAGAGTTTTTACATTCGACCATGCAAGTGTTGTTTATAACGGCATTCGGCCATGCACAACGGTTCTAGGGCAATTCCTCGCTGATGAGAGATATATTTAGAACCAGTTGGCTCTCGCCGGTCACGTGGCGTGCGCTATATTGCGAGAGCAAAGCACAATTGCATGCAGTCTCCACGTGCTTGCAGAGCCGTCTGCGGAGACAAAGTGAAACTGTGAAATACCACTATTTTGTTGGCCGTCAACGAGAATAGAATTTTACATGTGATTAACTGTGCTTGATCATATTTTAATCATGCATGTTCGTATCGCAAGACTCAATGATAAATGGACGAGTTTGTACGCTCATCGGTGCCTATGTTGTTTGTTCAAGCCTACGGCCTTCGCATCGTTCGAACTTGAAGTTGAAGACGACGGCATGCAGTCTTACATAATGTTCCGGTGTCAATGACAATGTTTGACACATTTATTGACGCAAAACAGCAAATAAAGCTTTTATATATGGTGTTCATTTTGACGCTAAACTTGTGCATGTTTTTATAAATTCAAGTCGCGATCGTTTGCTATTGACTGTGTTTGTGGTATATATTTTGATAGACATATTTGTTTGCTTTAGATTACATAAGTGTGGAAAACGAGCAAATGAGAACACACATGGTCGCAAACAATAACACATGATTGTCATCTTCACCGTTCACTGCAAATACAGATTCAACTTGGAACATATTGACCTCAAATCTCAGGAAACTAAATTTTTATGCAGTGAAACAAACGTCGTTTCATATTTCAAGATTTGTCTATAATTTGGTATCAGCAGTTCTAGGATGCAGGTACCTCCGTTCCATTGGTTATTAATGTTACAGCAAAGATGGTAGAAAAAGCCCTCCTTCAGGGTCGGTAAGGGGTTTCTCGCACTGGCGTTCTGCTTTTTTTTTTTTTTTTTTTTTAATTTATTTACCGTACTGGCGTACTGGAAGCCGTCTTGTTTTACGTACTTCGTACTATCCAAAATTTTGAAAGATTTTTATTTTCCGTACTGCGTACTCTAGAAGAATAATTACCTGTACCAGCGTACCGACCCCCCCCCCCCTTCTCCTTGGTTACAGTGAGCAAAAGACTATCTTCATGCTTATCTGCAGAGAGAGAGAGAGAGAGAGAGAGAGAGAGAGAGAGAGAGAGAGAGAGAGAGAGAGAGAGAGAGAGAGAGAGAGAGAGAGAGAGAGAGAGAGAGAGAGAGAGAGAGAGAGAGAGAGAGAGAGAGAGAGAGAGAGAGAGAGTTAGTTTTCACCAGGATTCGTCGTGTTTCCTACCAAAAATTTTGTTTTAGGATGTTTGTTTTATTGACGATGCACTGCATTCGTAAGATCTTGTCAATATTATCGTCTGAATAGTTTTCCTCGCGCTGTTCCTACCAACTGTACACTATAGTAGATTGTTCCAATGCAACTAAGCAATCATATATATCGAGTTTGCGTCATGATATGATACATTTGAAATCCTCAGTATTTTTTTTTTTTATCGCAAATTACCAAAATAGAAATGCGAGATAAAAAACAAACAAAACAAAACAAATCAAAAACAAAACAAACAAAAAACAAAAACAAAAACAAGAAAAAAAAAAAACAAAAACAAAACAAAACAAACAAACAACAAAAAAACAAACAACACACACACACACACACACACACACACAAAACCCCACAGCAGATCTAGAAAGGACCAGATGAAATTCTGAATTACTTGACTAAAATGATTTGTTTGGAAAAAATTGTTGATACCTTAAGTTTATGTACATCAACTTTTGTTCTGCATAGGCCTATGACTTACAAGAAAGAACGATAGATAATTCTGTGCTGGAAGCATGTGCAAAAAAATGGGATGTTATTTAGTTGGACTTGTGTGTGCGTGTTTTCGGAGAATGTATACGGTTGCGACCGATAATAGCAGATAGATATGGCTGAAGCAGTGGCCGAAAGAGTGAGAGAATGAGGCTTCTTTGTATAATAAATTTTATGTTTCGAAACGTACAGTTCCTCATCAAATTTTCATGTCGCATGTGCCATTATACCGAACACAGTGTGACACCCGAGGACCCGTTCAGACCGTTGTGCAGTATACCGTTCTGTCAATGGTGACAACGTTCAAAGCTTGTTCTAATCCATTGCAAATGCATTTGGCTAGTGTGGTACACAGCAATGTGAAATTACAAGTACAATCCTTTTAATTTTTCAAAATAAATTCGTTATATTGTCGTCGAGAAATGTTGGTAAAATTCTCTGTCGGACGAGGCTCTGAACAACGTATTGCAACTTCCCACACAAGTGGCATGCAGACGAATGTCTGAAGAAAGAAACTCACACATTATACCTTGCACAATCTTATAGAAATACAGAACTGATAAAGTCAAGTTCATGAGAAAATTTTATGGTGCCCCTAGGAAAATTGATGACGAATAGAATAACATAAATCTTTGACATCGTAGACAATAACAGCTTGATAAGTAGCGGAGGTCGCGGGCACGTCTTCCTCGCAATATGTGCAGTCAAGAGCTGCCGATGCAGACAAAATTTTATCTCGAAGTTAGCGGGAAACGTAGATAGTATGCCCATTTGTTTGTTGTTTTTTCTCTCTCTTTGTCTCTGAAGTTGCCGTTGTCTTTACTGATCTTAATTAACGGCACTTTTGTCCCATGAATTTGATTACCTAGCCACTCTCCCCACCCTCCCCCCCCCCCAAAAAAAAAGAAAAGAAAAAGAAAAGAAAACTTCATCAAGCTGGAGCGGTTATAATATGATAATGATATTCGGATTCAATCTCGATTGATTACAAACACGACTGATCAAGTATCCATGACGACTTGAATATAACGACTTCAAAGAAATGGGCGGCTCCTGTGATCTTTGATTTTTTTTTTTTCCGGCACGTGCGACAACTGGGCACTGCTCTGAACATCAGACCTGTTCAGAATCAGAATGAATGTAGCGACATCATCATCACTTGGACGCCCAAGGCTGACCTTGTCCTTCTTTTACAACCCGCTATCGCTCCATATTTTCAACACCGATGGAAACTGTGTGTGTCTGTCTTATTTTGTCACGCGCGGCTGGGGCACGTTTCTTTTCGCTGTGAGTGGCGTAATTTTCTTGGTCGCACAAGCAGACGAAAAGCCGGCTCAGACGGAAAACATAAGATGTACGCATGCGCGAGATCTGTATGTAAATAACCCAAATGACGTTGTCCAGGAATTCCCTACCGCACTCTGTTTGAATATTGAAGTTCCATTGGTGGAACCCGAAGAAGACGTGAGGATTACTCGGTAGTTTCACAAGTAAGTTTGTGTTTTTCATATTTCGTTGTTTTATATTGTGTATTTTACACGAGCGAAGATGTGTTTGTATAAAATTTGACAGGTTCCCTGCCACTAGCGGTGTCATAGCATCAATGTGGTATCCACGTGGTCATTGCCATGTCGACCATCACATGAACATTAATAAAAAAGTCATTATGGCAATGTCGCTCATCACGAACACATGCTTTTGAATATCAATGCATTGCTCACAAATTAAACTTGATGTGTGTTTTGAAGTCTTATACTGAGTTGTTATTGTATGTCACTTGGTCTGCTTTATTGATTGCGTTCAATTGATTGTGGGATTCTGAGATGAATCAAGATCTAGGTCATGGATCCGAGCGAGAAGTGGATGTTTGTAAACATTGCCATGCTTAGACTGTCGACATTTTCAGTTCACGTTTTGAATGACCTATCACTCAGTGCTGTACTCACTCAACCTTGCGCTCGATAAGGCCACTTTGTTTGATGCTAAAACTATTTTTTCTTCGATTGATATACTGTATAGGGAAACTGTGTGCCAGAACAGTCACGGAGAGATGGGAAAAGTTGTGTTTTAATGGGAGGGAAAATGGCGTCAGTGAAAACTATTATTAAAGCAAAGCAAAACTTATATAATTTAAAAGTTGGTTTGATTCATTTACATGTTGAGCTTTAGATTTGTCACATCGTAATCATTCATAACTTGCCTTTTTTGAACGATCTGAATAGAGGTTGAAATGTATGTATGTATGTATGTATGTATGTATGTATGTATGTATATATATGTATCTATGTATGTATGTATATGTATATATATATATATATATATATATATATATATATATATATATATATATATATGCATATTTTAAGTGTGATTAAAACCCCATCTTCTGCTGGGATTTTGGTGTGATTTTTACCTCAGCTGACTTGTCAGTCAGCTGACGTTTTTTGAGGGTCCATCGTCCATCGTCCGTCCGTCGTCCACAATTCACATTTTCGACTTCTTCTCAAAAACAGTCAGCCAGATTCACTTCAAACTTTGTGGAGATGTGCCTTGGGTGGGTCTCTACTAAGTTTGTTCAAATGGTCACGGTCCAGTGATTTTTGGATTTTTAATGAATTTTTTTGTCCATTTTTGGGTAAATCTTAAAAAATCTTCTTCTCCGAAACCACTCACTCAATTGCTTTGATATCACACAGGAACACTCTCTGGGACACTTAGTTCTTAATTTGTTCACCAGGTGGCACTGCAATTTTTTCCTAATTTTTTATGAATTTTTGTGTGTTATAGCTATTTTCGACTTCTTCTCCAGAACCATCACTCAGATTAAGCTGAAACTTGGTGGATATGTTCCTTGTAGAAGGGTCAAACAAAGTTGTTCACTATGTGGGAATGCTGCGGATTCCTGATTTTTAAGGATTTTTTCAATTCTGGTACTTGTCGGTCAATGCAGCTTTCCTATTGATTACTATGGAAGTCAATGGGCATTCTAATGCTAATTCATATTTTTGACTTCTTCTCCAAAACCGTCATCCAGATTAACTTCAAACTTGGTGGCAATGTACCTTGGGTGGGTTTCTACCAATTATGTTCACGTGGTCATGCTCCAGTGATTTTTGGATTTTTAGTGATTTTTTTTTTTTTTTTTTTTTTTGGACAAATCTTAAAAAATCTTCTTCCCCGAAACTGCTTACCTAAATGCTTTGATGTCACACAGGAAGACATCTAGGGACTCCTTGTTGTTAATTTGTTCACCAGGTGGCGCTGCAGTTTTTTCCAATTTTTTTGTGAATTTTTGTGTGCTATAGTTATTTTTGACTTCTTCTCCAGAACCGTCGCTCAGATTAAGCTTACACTTGGTGGATATGTTCCTAATGGAAGGGCCAAACAAACTTGTTCACTGTGTGGGAATGCTGCGGATTGCTGATTTTTAATGATTTTTTCAAGTCAGCTCCTTTGGGGTAAATGCACCTTTCCTATTGATTACCATGTAAGTCAATGGGCATTCTAATGCTAATTTACATTTTCGAATTCTTATCCAAATCCATCATCCAGATTAACTTCAAACTTGGTGGCAATGTACCTTGGGTGGGTGTCTACCAGGTTTGTTCCAATGGTCATGTTCCAATGAATTTGGATTTTTTTGTGATTTTTTTTCAAAAATCACTACAAAAGTTTTAATAGGAAAACTTAACATAGGAATTTCTGGTAATGGTCGTAACTTTAATAATATTGACCAGATTTACTTCAAACTTGGTGGGGATGTGCCTTGGGTGGATATTTACCAAATGTGTTCAAATGGTCAAGCTCTATTGATTTTTGGATTTTTGATGAATTTTGTTGTTTTGGGGGGGGGGGGGGGCAAACCTTCAAAATTCTTCTCTGAAACCACTCACCCAATTGCTTTGATATCGTACATGGACACTCCCGGGAACACCTAGTTCCCAATTTGTTCACCAGGTGGCGCTGCAATTTTTTTTAATGAATTTTTTGTATGGATTTGCTATTTTTCACTTGTTCTCAGAACCATCCCTCAGATTAAGCTGAAATGTGATGGATATATTGTTGTGGAAGGGTCAAACAGTTGTTTACTAGGTGGCACTGCTTTGGATTCCTGATTTTTAAGGATTTTCAATTCGGGTACTTCTCGTTCAATGCAGCTTTCCTATTGATTACCATGTAAATCAATGGGCATTCTAATGCTAATTCACAGGACAACTGACACGAAATTTACTGTTTACTTGATATCTTGAGATCTGTTTTGGGTTAGCTACACATGTTTACTATTTTGTATGAAGGTCATGCTGAGACAGTACATGAATGACCTTGACCTCGTTTGTGGGATCACAGTGCAACATACATGAATTTTACTCTTCATTATAACTTGAGAATTACTTGAACTTTGATGTTGCACGTGTGGGTGTTCTTCTATGAAGGTCAGACTTACTCAGAACATGGTGTCCTCGATCCTTTCCAAAGTTCATAGAGCTGCAAGTGTGATGAATGTCAAGATCAGCTGAGGCACGGGCTGTTCACACAGACCTCTTGTTTAAGGTCCATCTTCCTGCATACCCTTGGAATGGAAAATGACAACCTGTATGTATCAGATGTACAGGGTGGCCTTTTACAGATCAAGGGTACAAACTAAACCAGAGGAGAAGCACTTCCAGTGATGAGGGGGCTAACAATTCTGTTTCTATTTTGCACCACCTGATTAAAGTGTACTGGAGCTCAAATGAAATAATACAGTGAAAACTCAAAGTGACACTCAGTTATCTGACATATTCATTATAATGACACAAATTTGAAGGGACTGAAGTTGTTGTTCCTTTGTTTTTTGACTCATTAATCTGAAATATTCAGATATCTGACTCATTTTCTTGGAAAAAAATAGTGTCATTCTTACAAGTTTTCATTGTGCCTGCTATGTGTGGACCCTGACAAACATTAAAAATGTAGCAATCAATAAAGCAGACTTAGTGACATACAATAACAACTCAGTATAAGACTTCAAAACACACATCAAGTTTAATTTGCGAGCAATGCGCCGATATTCAAAAGCATGTGCTGATGGTGAATGACATCGCCATAATGTTCATGTGATGGTCAACATGGCAATGACCGCGTAGATACCACATTGATGCTATGACACCGCAAGTGGCAGAGAACCTGTCAAAATTTATACAAACACATCTTCGCTCGTGTAATATGTACAAGGTAAAACAATGAAATATGAAAAACACGCACTTACTTGTGAAACTACTGAGTAATCCTCAGGTATTCTTCTAGTTCCACCTCTTCGCTGGCTTCAGCAACAGGTCTTTTCATACGTGACTGTGGCTGCTTTACATATGTCATAACACATTATGCGTGCGCATAAACGATCTCCAAAATACGCTCACTCCCACCCTAGAAATAAATTTTTGTTTGATCATACACAAACCTACATGTATTGAAATGTTAACAAAATATTCATATTAAGCCTGGTAAATTAAGGTCTTACAGATATTACTATAATAGCCATGATAATTTACTCGCAAATGTACCCAAATTTCATATACATGTATATGTATATTATACATGTAAACATATGTTCATGCCCTAATGAAAACAAAGGAAAAACAACAAAAAGCCCCACCTCCAGGCTTTAAGCCTTGTTTAGAAATGGAACTCAGAGTTTACAACACAAATTGAGTTGCTGTGTCTACATTCATTAAATGTTTCTGAATTTCAAAGTCAAACGACAAAGATGATGATTCCGAAACTTTTGTAAGGAACCATCAGCAACTAGTTTTTAAGTGCTGCTAATGTTTTGAGTGCTAAATTCGGCTGCCTTTTGTACAACATTGCGTCACACATATACAGTGAAACCTGTTTGGAAAGACCACCACTAGGGATGATCAAATTGTGGCCGCTCAAGGCAGGTGGTCTTTCATAGAAGGTATAAATAACATAAAAAGGGCTACAGTGAAACCTGTTTTGAGAGACCACCCCTAGAGCAGGCCAAACGGTCCTATAAGGCAGGTGGTCTCTCAATGGAGGTGCATTAACATGGGAGAGATAAAAAGGGCATTTGTAAATATGGTCTTAAAAGGCAGGTGGTCTTTCATTACAGTGGTATCTCAAAACAGGTTTCACTGTATGTGTAGTATCCTGAAAAGCCGATCTTTCAAGTCTGGTGGTCACTGGAGACAGAGACCACTGTGGAGAAAGATGAAGCACACAGGAAATCTCGAAAATGTTTCTCATGCCGTAATTTCCACCTTGTCATTGGATCTAGTAAATTTCATATACCAGTATCCCATCTGTGAAATCAGCATGTGCATGAATTTTATTATTTAATGGAACAATCATGGAATCTTCTGCAGGTGGATATAATGTTCATATTGCCCAGAAAACTAATATTGATGGTGCCTTTGCTGAAATGGTCACGATTGGTTCTTCTGGTCAATATGATGTCTTGTATGTCCACTCAAGAGTCCATAATGGTATAATGTCAACCTGTAGCACTTTTCATTTGTTGCTTACAAAACAGACCAAATTTTCTAGAAATGAATGAATGAATTAAGTTTATTTCCCATAAATATATATATGTATGCATACATATGCAGTGGGTTCCAGAAGACGCTCAGTTCATCCAGCTGAAACCAATAAAAAAAAATTATCTGTACTGCCCTTGGGCTGTCCCAGGACTGCAAGATTTTATTTATAGTTGTGGCAAAGAAGTCTGTCACCCTTCCGAAGGACTGATGAACCAGGAACATGATCACTATCAGTTTGGCCATTGACAGTACGTGTGCCCTATTGGACCTTAGTCAGTTACCATGGTAACCAAAGTAGGCCAATTAGAAATTGAGTCACTTTTCCAGCACTAAAGCAGTGATCATGTAGTCCAAGGGCAGACCAAGTGGAGAAAAAAACAGAAATTAATCTTTTTAGCCGGCAACTTTGTTTGTGGTATTCTGATGAGTTATTGATTCTTTTCGGTTTTTTTTTTTTTTTCATGTTTAGGTATGACGCCACTACACATAGCAGTAAGCAAGGGGAATACTGAATCTACGAGTCTGCTTCTTGAAGCAGGAGCCAACATAAACGCCACAGTGAGTGATACCCAATAGGGTATATATCATCTTGTGAATGAAATCAAACGACTTCTTTAGTTTTGTGGGCGAAACTCTTAAAGTGATTGATTTAGTCCACAATTGATTAAGGTTATCACTTTTATCCACATAACTAAGTAAGTCTACCAATTGTGTCCCTAGATTGTATGCAACTGTTAACCCTTAAAGTCCTTATCCCTGCACATGCTATAGTCGTTTTCTCATTACCATTAAACATATAATGGTTTAAAGATTCAAATTCCTCAGAAAGATACCTTTCATTCTAAAGCAAAAAGTAGTCTTAGTCAAAAGCTTTCCTTGGGGCACTTTGTGTGCACAGTGCCCCAAGGAAAGCTGTTGACTCAGACTTGAATCAGCACTTAAAGGGTTAATTGAATAAAGCTGTCAATTTTTCATTTTCGGCCACAAAGGTATGAAAGGCAAGGTATATATTGTTTTGATCATTGAACTTGTTAATTACTATTCCATTTATTTTTTACAAAATTGAAGTCTGTCCACAAAAATGAAAGAGCTGCATCAGATTCTGGGGACACATTTGGAAAAGAAAATCACAAAATGAATGTACACATTTTGTATATAC
This sequence comes from Hermodice carunculata, assembly GCA_964020975.1. Lineage (NCBI taxonomy): Eukaryota > Metazoa > Annelida > Polychaeta > Eunicida > Amphinomidae > Hermodice > Hermodice carunculata. The sequence goes on along the minus strand of OZ026628.1, from coordinate 55,515,582 downwards.
ATGAATACATTGTTTCTGTTCTTCTGTCAATAAGCCTGAGTCAACAGCTTTCCTAAGTACCCAACCCATGCCTAGGAAAGCTGTTGACCTGGGGCATGTTATCTTTATTGGTCCTATCTATTGTTTTTGTTCAAATTAGTTTTCATTACAGTTGAAATTAGTCCAAGTCATAGCAGCAGATGACCTTTAACCCCCCAGCTGGTTTTGGTTGGTTTAACTCTTTCCCTGCTAACTGCAGCTAAAGTTGAACTACATGTAGTTACAACGAACTGCTCTCAATTGTAATAAGGATCCTAGATTCATGATCCTTGTAAAAAGACCTTTCATTCGAGTACCAGCATGCCTGTAGTTACACAGAATATAATAGTCCAGGTCAACAACTTTCTGTATGCACCCAAAGCATGCCAAGGAAAGCTGTTGATTCAGGCAAAAATGTGGCACTGAAAACATTCAGGGAGAACGGGCTAAGTTGGCAAAGGCTTCAGTCTGTACTTCTTGCATCATGAGGTAAGCCATGTTCAAGCTGCTTCACAGCAGCTAGAGCATGGCTTGCCATGCAGGCAAATCCACTGACTTTGCACTGAAAGCTTTTTGATGATGAATGTGCATAATGCGTTTGTAAGTTTATTACAATTAAGTACACAAGAAGACCAGCCTAATAGTAACACACATATGGGGGGGGAGGGGGATTCCCTCAGATGTTAGATGTACAAAGTATGCCCAAGGTTTTCCTTCATGAAGTGTCCATTGTAACTACCAGGAAAATCTTTCGAAGGTCATCAATGTAACTTTTTTTAGAAGCATCGTCGTTCACCTGAATTTAATGAGAAGGCTCATACATGGAAGTCACGTACACCAACACATTTCAAGAAAAAAAGTTCAGACACTCCCATGACAAGGAAAATCAGGGAAGTTGATTGCCCTGTGAAATAATGGCTTGGTTGACCAACCCTGGCTCACTGCCAGGTAATGCTAAAAACAGCCAAAGTCAGTCATGTTTGCACGTACTTTCGTCACTCAGATAATGAATGGTCCCTGTCTTATGAGACCATCTTGTCAGAATACTTGGCGAAGTACTTATCGTCTTACTGTGGAACCTGTCTTAAGCAACCAGCCATGGGACCTTGGTAAAACGATCCCTTAAAACAGGGCTTAAGGTTTACCCTTATGATCCAGTGGCATACATGAGTTTGCAAGGTGGACTAAGCCAATGGCAAATCTCTAAATAAGCATTCCTTTGCTCTTTCTCTGATGTGCCCTGATTATGTCATTAGGTATTTTAGTGTTATCACAAGGGTCAGTGTTCATTGTTATCACAAGGGTCAGTGTTCAGTGTTATCACAAGGGTCAGTGTTCAGTGTTATCAGAAGGTTTGTGTTCAGTGTTATTACAAGGGTCAGTGTTCAGTGTTATTGCAAGGTTGTATGTTCAGTGTAATCACAAGGGTCAGTGTTCAGTGTTATCACAAGGGTCAGTATTCAGTGTTATCACAAGGGTCATTGCAGTATCACTGCAAGAACAATGGTCTCACTAGTGGTAACTGGGAAGGTGTTAGCAGGTCATCCGTACACAGTTTTCTTGATTGCTGGAACCTCGTTATGTTGGGCCCTGGGTGTGCTAGATGAGTGGGCCCTTAAGACAGGTGGACAACGGTGGTATATTGCCAGGAAGGATTCATCATAAATGGGAGGTGGGTGCATTAGAGAAGTGGACACAGGCAGGTAGGACTGAATTTATAGCTCCTATGAAAGACCAGCTGTCTTGAGAGACTGGAGTTTGGTCATCATTTGCTGTGGTCTTTCAAGTTATGTCTCACTGTATTCTGTCATGGAAGTACCTGTATTTCTTACCCCAGCAACCTCATTTTAAGAATCGCAAATTCTACGTTTAGGCATCAATGCATGATGACAAGTTTACCTAAAATCAGAATAGACAGCTACTGTCAAACATTGCCTTTTATTTCACACCCTGACCTGGACATACATGTAATGGTTGTAATAGCTCTTAATTCTACCAGAGCAAGTCTTTTCCTGCGCATGTTAACTCTTTCCCCCTTAAACCGGCCAAAACAGGTTGGTGGTCAAATGTCGTCTGCTTCAGTGTTTTCAACTAATTTCAACAGGAATCAAAAACAAATTTTGACTGAGAATTGTAGATGAGCCCTATCAAGATCACATGCCCCAGGTCAACAGCTTTCCTTGGCATGAATTGGGCACTTAGTGCCCAACTCATGCCTAGGAAAGTTGTTGACTCAAGTGTCAATTCAAGGGGGAAAGGGTTAAGCAGGTCCTGACTCTTTCAGTGCCAATGTTTGATTGCATCAACAGCTTTCCTCTGCTACTTTGGCACAATGGGCCCAAAGATCACTGAGGAAACTTGTTGACCTCAACCACTCTTATGGTCTGTGCAGCTCAGGGCATGCTGGTACCTGAATGAAAGGTTGGTTTACAAAGAACGTGAATCTGTTATCATAACGTCAGTTCTGGGCACAAGAAGTTAGGTCAAAATTGGTGACAAAGCAGGTAACTCATTCCACCCTGATAGAAGACTGAGTCAACAGCTTTCCTTGGCGTGCTGTGGGCGCATTGGGCCCAGCGTGCCCCAAGGAAAGGTGGTGACCATTGGCATACAATTTGGAATGGGTTTCCATGCAAGTTTCATCAAAAATTTTGAAAAATAATCCCTAACTTAATAAAATACAATTAGCAGACGACATTTAGATATTAGCGGGAAAAAGCGTCATTAGGGTGGAATGAGTTAAACAAGCTGCTGGGACAAGCGTAAATAACAACAGGATATGGGTGATATTTTGGCCCTGGTAAAAGAGGTAAGATTACAATTTTACGAAGAAATCCACCTGACTGACCAGGCTTCACCGAGATGTCCTGTTTGCAAGGCAAGGAGCCAGCCTAATTCTGAGGCAGTGCCATATATTGGCAAGCGAATAAATGACTGTCTCTCAAGAGCAGTGGGCACAGGCCCAGGACCAGAGACTTTTGTTGTGTTATTGTTCAATTCTGTGGTAGAAAGGGGTTGAATTAAGTTTTACTATGGCAGTCATAAATCTAAGACCAGGACAGGAATCAAAAGGGGTGTCCTTGACCCTTGCTCTTTTAAACCGGCCAAAACTAGCTGCTGGCCAAGTGTCAGCTTTTGACTAATTCCAACCCTAATGAAAATAATTAAAGAATTGCAGACAAGACCTACCAAGACAACATGATCCAAGTGAACAGCTTTCCTTGGTGGAAAGGCAAGCTATTGAGTCAGTCATAATTCAAGGGGAAAGGGGTTAAAGATCACCTCTATTTGGGTCTAGGACTTCCTTGTTTTTGCCCCACTATCCTTTGCCATAACCCTTTGCCCTGTTAATTCGGACTGACACAACAGCTAGAGCTTGTGTGGCTTGGGCCCTAAGTGTCACATCAAGGAAAGTTGTTGACCTGGTGCATGTTATCTTAGCAGGTCTCATGCACAATTTCCATGCAAACTGATTTTTGTTACTGTTGAAATTAGCCAGAAACATTTAGACCGCAGACATTTGACAACCAACTGGTTTTTGCCAGTTTGAGAAGGAAAAGGGTTAAAATGTGCCACCATGACATATAAATCAAACCTAATTAAACCCATATTGCACACTTCCTGCTTCCTGACTCCGGCACCTTTTGATAAACCTATGTGAATGGGCAAGGCTTACCCACAGCTTTCTATCTGCGATTAATCATCTTTTGTGTTCCCTGGAGAAGGGGACACATTCTCAAATTCCCCTTTTTTAGCTCTGCTGACCATAAATCACAGAGCTTACGCAATCACTCATGTTTGTCCATCCACACATGTTTGCTTGTGAAATGCAATACAGTCCACAGTTTTCAAGATAGTCCCATATAACTTTCATGACTTATCAAGTGTATTGCATGAAAGATTTATGTGGGCCTCTGCCCTCCTTCCATATTGCTTTCTTTGGAATAAAATATGTTTAATATATATCAAGTTCAATATTGGTGGCGCCACCCATAGTATTATGGAATATATGGATCAAAATGTGACAATCTTGTGGCCATTCTAGCATCCTTAATGTTTGATAAGATGTTCATGAAATTTAGTACGATTGTGGAGATCAAACTCCGAGTTGCATGTGATACTAGTGACACCACCTATAGCTTGACAGAAATCATGAGTTAGAATGTGTTGGAAGATGTAAAACTCCATATCTTGAAAAATAATATATAGATCATGTCCAATGATAATACGTTATGTAATATCATTGACCTTGACATACATATATTTTCTGTAGGTCACCAGTGCTTTAAGTTGTAAGAGCTTATTTTGTAATAGCAAGGTGTAGCTTGGACATCAATGGCAAAGAGAATTGAGCCTCCAGATCAAAATTGCACTTGAACACATTGTACGTAAAACATTACTTGGTGACCTACTTTTGGATCACCTTGACCCAATGGTTGTGTGACCTTAACCTATTTTCAAGGCCATTAAGCACTTGAGAAAAGGACATTTAATGCAGTATTTTGATCAAAAAAAGGGGGGGGAATGATGCCAAACGCACGGCAAATATGTAACTTTGATATTGCATGATATGGATGACCTTCATTGATTTCTCAAGGTTATTGAAAGCAGGTTATTCAGGAAATGATTTTTGGTGATGGTCATCGGATTATAAATTACGTCAGCAGAGCATTAGGTCCATGGGCCTCTTCTTTTCTAGGTCTCATGCTTTCGATCTGGATCAAATTACCGAAATGTTTGCAGACGCTTTAAATTGTATTATGATGTCACAAAAGTTACCACTCTAGTTACACAGTGTGGGAAGTTTTATCTTTCAATTACACCAGAAATAAAAGTATCCATAACAGCTCCTGAATATATGTATATATATGTATGTGTGTGTATATATGTGTATATATAAATGTCCATTATGAGGACAAATCCATAAGAAAGTCAGGTTTTTACCCTTTTACTGCTAAATATTTTATCCAGAACAGATGAAGCTCTGTACAGTAAAACCTCCCTATACAGAACACCCTTGGGACCTGAAAAAAGTGTTCGGTATAGTGAGGTGTTCAGTTTAGGGAGGTTTGCTTACATTGGAAGTATATATTTGGGACCGAGAAATGGTGTTCAGTATAGAGAGGTGTTCGGTATACGGAGGTGTTTGGTTAGAGAGGTTTTACTGTATTAGCTCTAGATCTTCTGCAGTTGGAGTGGAGAACACAATCCGGTCTCTAAAGCAGGCAATGCTAAATTTAAGGTGGAGGCTTTCGCTTTCCTTTTTGTTTCTGTGGAAATATGAAGCGTGCTGGTACTTAAACAAAACTTCTGTATAGTGATTAACGCTTATCAATAGGACCTTTGTTGTCACCAGCAATTAAAAAAAAGTCACATGTGAGCTGCAAGTGTAGATAAAATCAGAACTATGGCTGTCTTCCAGGAACCAGACATTCTGCAAATACAGTGTGAAGGTACTTAAGCACCTAGAGCACATAGAGTGTTTTTTCAGAATGAGAGCCTCAAGTTCAAATGAAAATTTATGCTCCCTCCCCCCCCCCCCCCCCGCCCCCTGCCCCTGAAGGAGGATGGGGCATAAAGTGATTACTTTTTGTACTTGTAAGTGTGTTTGGAGGGACAGCTCTCACGCAATAACTCAAAAAGTTTTTTGCTTAGGGTTTTCATATTGCACATGCTTATAATCCTGAATAAGGTCTCAGATGAGTTTGAAGATGGGTGACCTTGACCAAATTCCCAAGGTTATATAGCCATTTTAGTGAATGTGGATTTCACACAATAACTTGAAACGTTTTTAACGTAGGCCTTTCAAATTGCAGGTGGTACAGTCTACATAAGGCCCCAAACGAGTTATTATATGGGTGCCTTTGACCCAATTTCCGAGGTCACAAATTCATTTTATTGAATTTGGTTTTTCACACGATACCTTGAAAAGTTTTTGACACAGACCTTTCTTATTATACATGTACATGGTTTTAGTCCTACATAAGGTCTCGGACGAGTTTGAAGATGGATGACCTTGACCTAAATCTTCAGGTCACAGAGCCATTTTAGTAAATTTGGTTTTGATGCGATAACTTGAAAAGTGTTTGACAAAGGCCTTTCAAATTGCACCTGATTATAGTCCTACTTAAGGGCTAAGACAGATTTGAAGATGGATGACCTTGACCCCATTTCCAAGGTCAGAGAGCCATTTTAATAAATTTGGTTTTTACTTGATAACTTGTATATTTTTTGACATAGGCCTTATATTTTTGGACATAGGCCTTTCATACTGCACATGATTGTATTCCTGCACTTGGACAAATTTGAATCTGGGTGACCTTGACCCAATTTCCAAAGTCACAGAGCCAGTTTAAGCAGCTGCCATTATACTGGCTATGAATGTTCATATAGCACAAGAATGACTCCTGTCAGTACTGACAACAGTAGGGGGCGGGGGGGGGGCCATAAATCTAGCAACCTCTGACTGCATTCCAATTTAAATATCAACAGTGTTCTGTGTACTTGTGTGTCATTAATGTCAAAAATTAAGAATATAAATATTTCAAGACATTGCTGAGTGATGAGAGTTTGGGGGGGGGGGGGGCAGGTTAAGAGCACAGGGGTGCCAAAAAGGTATATTATGATGATATGTTACTGCATGCTGTCTGTCAATTGGCTGCTGTCTTTGTTTGTATATGCATTTTATTGCCACTGGTACTTCCTGTATTCAGGTTTGACCCACTGACACACAAGCCCATATTATCTGTCACATTTTTTTTGGTTTGCCAAGTCTCTCAGTTTTTTTTTTTAATTTTTTTGTTTGTTTGTTTGACACAATAAATATTGCACTCAATGCCTTTGTTTTCAGTCAGTAAACCAAAGTGCATGGTGTATGACTGGTATTGACTGGAGCCATTGCTTCAGGAAGTAATTTTCCCTATGTTCAAAACAAAAAAACAAAAAAAAACATGCCTCAGAATATATGAACCTTGTGACTGCCACAAAATGTGCCTTTTTAATACATGTTTATGTATCACAGTCCATTATTTGCATAGTTTTTTCTTTAGGACAGAATTTGGGGATTTTGAATATAAGTTTACTACATCTACTGGGAAGTTTAAAAAATAAAGGAATCGAGTGGATTAATTAGATAATTTATTAGGATTGAACAATAAGGGATGCTAGGGCTGGCTAATTGTCATGATACACCACTTCCTGCTGCCAGTTCCTGACACCAGGTGGACAATGAGAAGGACTATGCTTGTTCAGGTGGCACCACTAAATTGAATTTCCCATAGGCGGCCATTATAACACATCCTGGCGTATCTGAGAGTAAGAGCTTTAACTTTAGTGAAGACTATGCTCACCAATTAAGTTCAAGTCTGACTTACAAAATAAGAGGCATTAACATATATGATGAACACCAAACTTTTGACTTTGCCCCACCTGAACGCAGTCATGTTGGATTTTCACCTGTTTGCACCCAATATCACCTTAAAATTTCCGACCACCCCAGAAAAAAAAATCTGCCCAAAATTAATTATTCAAATCACTCTATTTTGTGATGGCAAAATCTGAATTAAAATTATATATCACGGATTTTAGCCTACCACAAATTCCAACACTCTGGATAAGCCAAATTCTACAGTGCTGGTCATTAGACATTATACCTTTGTGCTGCCCTCTGTGGCCAATTTAGGGGTGCAACCTTCACCCTTCAGGTATCTCCACTCACAATGGTGGCAACCTGGCGATATGTATGAGTGCTGCCACCTACAGTCGGCATTTTCTATTAGATGGCCTCTTCTGTGAAGGTTTAGAAGAGGTACAGCTTGGCATCATACCTCGAGGGGACTGTCTTGCTCATGGGTGCATATCCCTTTTTTGAAAAGTATTGCAGGCTGGTGACATCCCCTTGAAACTCAGACCAAGAGTTGTGTATTGTACACACAATATTGGATTTCTTATGGGACCTGCATATCACCCATGTTAATATAATGAGGTATACTCAGATTCAATGACCAGAGTTGAACATAAGACTGCATTTTAATGGTGTGCTGGACTTGTTGCAGCAACCACAAGGCCCACAGCTGTGACGGTGACACTCCTTATCAGGTACAGGATATATGACAAGGTAGCATTGGCTTTAGTGATGAGGGACAGTTTTCTTTTGATAACTCTCTAAAGACACTCAAAAAGTCCATAAAATGTACATTTTTGAAAAGCAAACAACATATAGATTAATTCTGTATGACTGTAGTAGTATTTACTGCCTACAATGTTTACACAGCAATTATCAAAGTGCATAGAAGTGACTATCATTCTTTGATACAAATCTGGTTTCAACTCCTACATTTTAATAGATTTCAATATCAAATTGGTGGTAAGCTATAGAATACGCTATAAATGTAAAAAGCATGTCTCAAATTTTGAACTTTTGTTGTTGTTCTTCGTATACAGCTGTTTGAAGTTGAAAAGATGACACATCAAAGGCAAGCCACCTTTGATCAACTCTGGTGACAAAACAGAGCAAAAATTGGAAAATCTGAGACACAGGTTGTCTGTCTGTCCATGTGTCCGTGGTTCTCTCCATCCACTGTTTGTTTGTGAACATGGTATCTCGAGATTTATTGGCCATCTGAAACTCAATTTTACTGCATGTGTACCTTGACACAATTTCTTGACTTGATTAGATTTTGGTGACCTTGACCTAACTTTCAAGGTCACAGGACCAATGCGTGTATACAGGTGGACCCATCAGTCAGTGGTTTGCATTAGAGTGCCTTCAGTTTTGTACTTTGGAACATTCCATTGTGCATACAAACTTTATTAAGTTCTGCATCTCTATTTGTCACAATATCATGTTTTTTTCCCTTTTTTTTTTTTTTGAAAAAGGGCTATGCCAGAAGTGTGGTTCAATCATGCATATGGCATATTGTTTGACTGATTCTGTAGTTCATAATATAGATATTGTGACTAATCAAGGAAACCAGTTTGATGAATAATATAACAATCGAGCAACACTTTATCGTGAAATGACAATGGTAATTATGCAGGAGCAAAGTGAAATGTTTCTTCCTGTTTGTTTGCAGGACGGCAAAAGTGGAAGGACAGCACTGTTTCACGCCGCGGAGAATTGTCATTTACCGTTAGTGGAGTTGTTACTAGAACACGGAGCCAATGCAAATATTCAGAACTATTCGGGGAACACGCCATTACATATGGCCAGTGGCAGAGGATTCATGGAGATTGTAACAGTTTTAGTGAAATACGGAGCAGATACGACCATCAGGAATGGCACCAGCGAAACCTCCTTCACACTTGCAAAGGATAGAAATGTAAGCAGCTTTGCAAATGGTTTCAAGCATAAATCTCATATGAGAATTTTGAGGTGAGAATGGACCTGCTATACTTATCAGTCAAACCCCCACCCCTCCCAGTAAAACAAGTCCACTATCCCTGTTTTAAATAAAGTGAAAAATATTCACATTTAATATTTTGTATGTAGACTTTTTTTTTGCGAAAGATCATGATCCATGGATTATAACATTTAACTGGTGAGTATAATCGCGTTGCATTAGCAACCATTTATTATACTCCACACAAATGAAGTTGGGGGTGGGGAAAGGGTATACTGTTTTTAGCGTGTCCTGTTGTCCGTGTGTCCATCGCAGATCCTTGGGAGCAAAATATCTGACAATTCACGCCACATCAAACTCAAACTGACCTCAGTTGTACCTTTGATGCTATTAATTGACCAGATCACATTTCGGTGTCCTTGACCTCTTTTTCAAGGTCGCAGGATCTGTGTGTGCAAAATGGGGTGGGGTGGGGAGGAATCTAGTCTGTTTGGGGTAACCGTTCTCAAATTGTCAACTGTTGACACAGACTCGCTGGCCGCCTTCAAGGTCAAGAAAGCATTCAGTAGATTTTCTGTGGCAGCGTCGACACCACCACAATAGATAGGCTCCTGATGTTTCACATTCCGTATTTCCAAAGCGAACGCTAATAAAGAGAACCTATGAGATGCCTTCTCAGCTCTGCTGACCACAAGTCACAGAGCTTATGTGATCACTCGTGTCTGTCCGTCCATAAACCTTTTGCTTGTGAGCACAATACAGTCCACAGTTTTCAAGGTAACTGCATGTCACTTTCAGGACTTCTCATGCGTATGAAAATCTAGATCAAGTTTGATATTGGTGGTGCCACCTACAGTATTATGTAATATATGGGCCAAAAAGTAAAAATTCTGTGGCCGCTCAAGCATCCACAATATTTGAAAGATCTTCATGAAATTTAGTGGGATTGGGGGTAAGGTCAAAATCTCAGTCACTTTTGATGCTAGTGGTGCCACCTATAATTTGACAGAAATTATGAGACAAAATATGTTTAAAGATGTAAAATTCCATATCTCAAAAAAAAATAATAATTAGACGTGTCAAATTTGCCTGTAGATACATCAAATATAATAGTCCAGGTCAACAGCTTTCCTCAGCACTTTAAAGCGCAACAAGGGAAGTTGTTGACTCAGTGCAAAATGTGGCACTGAAAGAGTTAATTTGATCTGCTATGGTAGTACATTGTCATTTATGGAGACACAGTTCAGCTTGTTTCATTTTTAAAGAAAAAAAATCACAAAGAAGCGTAAGTGCCTATGTTTTAGCATTTGTATTATATCCCACTTGAGAATTTTGAGGTGAGCACTAACTTGATATCTTCACCTTGTTCCTGTAGGATTTGGAGACTTCGGGATCTCGGTGGTGATTTCTTGTATGCAATAATGACCAAACGCATGCTATATTGGTTTGAGACCTTTGAGTTGACTGGTAATTTCATGTGAAAATTCCAAACACGGAAATTTATCATCTAAGCTGTACTCCCGATATTTAAATGTAGCTGATTCACTTATTGCGAGGGATCGGTCTGATTTTCAGTTGTTGTGTGACAAAATGTTCTTTTTTTCCAGACTCTACAAGCACTAAAGGAGTACACCCCTGTACCGGAAAGAAGCTTGACAATTCGCCAGATAACAGCCAGGTTAAGAGGTGGCGCCACTGTATACACAGACCCAAGCAAAACAGAAGAACCAGCACGCAAGATTTCCAAAAGCTGACAAACACTTTTGATGGATGTGGTCCTCCATATTATGTGTTGCATCAAAATGAGGACTAGAAGGATTTTATTTGCATTATAGAGAGCGGTTAATTTAGGTGGCACTACAACTATACAGGCAGCAAGACATGCTGACTCAGTATTTTTTATATTTACGCATGACTGATGTGTCACCAGTTTGTGGTCGGAATAACTACATTAACCCTTTCTCCTTTGAATTAACCCTTTCCCCCTCAAACCGGCCAAAACCGGCTGGTGTTCAAATGTCGTCTGCTTCAGTGTTTTCAACTAATTTCAACAGTTATGAAAAACAATTTTGACTGAGAATTGTAGATGAACCCTATCAAGATCACATGCCCCAGGTCAACAACTTGGCATGAGTTGGGCACTTAGTGCCCAACTCATGCCAAGGAAAGTTGTTGAATCAAGTGTCAATTCAAGGGGGAAAGGGTTAAGAGTCAACAGCTTTCCTTGTGTCCAACCCATGCCAAGGCAAGCTGTTGGCCGGGGTCATTTTATCTTGTCTCATCTACAATTCTCAGTTAAACTGTTTTTCATTACTGTTGAAATCATTTGAATTATTAATTAAACACTGAAACAGACTACATTTGACCACCAGCCGGTCTTGGCCAGTTTTAAGGGGGTAAGGGTTAAACCAAGGAAGGAACTGCAATGAATTCACTTTATTATTATGGTCAGTCAATTTAGGTTCCCAAGGCCGTGAAGGGAAAAGACAGACATTTTTGAGGAAACATTGAGTTGTTATCATGAAACTTGTCCTGTGGAAGCATCTCATTGGGTGCTTGGCTGAGTTTTAGTATTCAGTGACATTGACCTATTTTCAAGGTCACTATGGGTCATCCTTTACCCTAGGAGATGTAATAATTTTTTTTTTTAACAAATTGAGCTTCTGTCATGAAACTTGCTCTGTCAAAACATCTCATTGGAATCTTGGCTAGGTTCAATGTTTAGTGAACTCTACCTATTTTCAGGTCACTCCAGGTTATCTCTGGTGGAGGGGGTCTTAAAAGGCCATTCTGACCATTATATTTAACTGTTAAAGTGCTGATATATAATATATAGGTGTTGCATAATGCTGGGATAAAATAGTATTAAAATTGTACATTAGGTATTTGTGTAATGAGTCTACAAAGAGAAATACCGGTTGCTGAATGCCATAACACAAGGTGTCATCAGATAGCATGTGGACTTGGGATGAAAACTAGATGTTTATTAGAAGGTCACCTCAAGGTCACACTGGGGTCATTGAGGGAAAACCCACAAAAAATCACTACTTTTGGCACAAACTTTAAATTTCAGATTATATTGAAACCTAAAATAATAAATATATGCAGTATAAGTCTTACCAACATGGATTATAAGCTTTGTTATGATCATAATGTGCAAATAACCTAAGGTTACCTCATTTATTGTGATTATATTGGTCATGAACACACTTTTATTCATGTACATGTAGTTATCTTGTTTTGCATTTCTCTACTGACCAGGTAAAAAGGTCTCAGCACACCAGGGTCTTCATATATAATGGCCAATAAAGAGATATATACATGTACATACCATTGATCAAAGAGATAGGTTATGAATTTTACAACAAGTATAGATGTTACAAGTGAGGTCATTTCAAGGTCATTTTGGGGTCATTGGGTGCGAACGTCTCAAACCAGGGAGTGTCTTGAGACACATGGATTAAATCCCTTTAAGTCGCAATCCAGGGTTTCCTTAATGGCCCAATATTTGAAATAACGCTTAGGACTTAAGCCAGCATTTGACTTCCCATGATGCCTCTCTGCATGATCCATTTGTGCACAGGCTTCTGTCTCAAATAATCTTGGTGCTGTACAACCCACTGATCTGCACAAGTATTTGTATACCTGCACAAGCTTTCCACAAATGTATCTGGGGAAAAGAAGCTTTAAAAAAAATCATGTGGAGCGTCACATGTCTCTAGTAAGTCTTCACTGGCTGGGTAGCAGAAAATACAAAATTTGGTGGGGGAATTTCACCGTCTCCAAGAAGAGTACTCCATATGGCACCACCAGGCCCAGCATTAACATTGTCGTCATCGTCACTCTCATTATTGCTCATGTCCGTGTAATCCTCCAAAATTACTGTCATAATCCGTTCACTTTCACTGTTTTCGGTGTTTGGCACATCATCCCTTAAATCAGAATTGTCCTCAGAATTGGCCATCACGAAGTGTTTGCAAGGGAAATGGTTACAGACAGCTGCTTCCACGACCTTGCTGTTTTCAAATTGTAAAGATAAACCGGAAGTGACCAGCCCGGAAGTAACTTGAAAATTTACCAATGATAGGTACGCACGTCACGCAATGTGCGGGTGTCTAACTAAACGTGATCATCAATCCAAGTTTAAAATAAAATCTATGTTTAATCAGAACTTATTTCACCGATACTTAGTGTTTTTTGTTAAGAACGAATCTTATTTCCAATTTGTATCAGGAAACCGTTTTACCAGAGAGCCACAATCATGGCCTACCACACTTTAATGGCTAAATTTGAAATCCATGTTTTGTGATGATCAATGCAGCATATTCCTGTAAACAACACCAGTGTGAAACTAAGACTCTGTCGGTATAAGCCTGAGGTGAATACTTGCATCGGAATTAACCCTTTGCTGATCAACAGGAGACTGAATCAATAGCTTTCCTTGGCACAGATTGGCGGTAGTGTACCCAACCTACATGGAAGGGGGGTAAGGGGGGGGGTTCAGTACGCTGGTACAGGTAGTTATTTTTCTAGAGTACGTAGTACGGAAAATAAAAATTTTTCAAAATTTTGGATAGTACGAAGTACGTGAAATAAGAGGGCTTCCAGTACGCCAGTGCGGTAAATAAAAAGCCCCAGTACGCCAGTGCGGGAAACCCCTTTCCCACCCTCTACATGCATACCAAGGAAAGCTCTTGACCTCAGATATACCATCAAGATATTATTATTTACAATTATCAGCAAAAATGTTTTCTATTAGCATGAAATTTAAGTGACAACTTAAAGTAGATGAATTAAACTGTGGCGCTGTTGGGTGATTTGAGTGGGAAAGTGTCAAACAAGGATACTGACTGGTAAAACATGAAATCATCCCCCAATGCTTATGCAAACCCCCAATTGGGGGCAACTTTGTGCTTTCAAATCATGCAATACTCAAAACCAGTTGCCAGTTTTCAGGTTCTTCATTAATTCCGTAGTTTTCGGTTGTTTGCCCTTAAAGTGTTGAATTCAGATGAGTCAATAGCTTTCCGTGGTGAACTTCAAAAACCTGTTGGCTTTAAGTCTGTTCTTTCTTGCTGAAACTATTTTCCTGAGCGCTGGCATCTTAGTCCCTCAATGAAAGGTTTTTTTCATGAGGAATTTGAATCCAGAACCATTGGAATGATGATACTAGATATACTCATGCCCCGCAGAAGATGATTCAGCTTTCCAATTTGAAGCTGCAAACATATCCTGAAAGCAATTTGATATTGCTATTTTATTTATCTTTGGGTCAACAGCAAGATGGTCAGTCAGGACATGAAAATCCTAATTTGATAATGAAGCCCCTAGATATTTATTTTCCAACAGAAAAAGGCACCTAGGTCTTGTAAATTCACAGTATCCAAGGTGTAATGTCTTTGCAACATATTTTATGCAATCTGTCCTCAGGGGGTGGAGTGGGAGGAAATTCTACATAAAAAAATCTAATGTATGCAAACTGTTAAAAGTGTTGTTTAAGATTTTAGATACAAAGTTGTTAATAGATGCTTTTCATGTGATATTTTATTCTCCATTTTTATCATCAGCCAATGTTGCAGAATGGCCCTCCTCACACAGGTCAAGGTCAAGTGTCGACTGTTATGCAAGTGAAAGGCATTATATGTTTGTATACAGAATACTGGCATGATACAGGCCACCTGGAATGTACTGTTACGTCAATTTTTACCTCAGCTGACTTGTCAGTCAGCTGAGGTTTTTTGAGGGTCCGTCGTCCGTCGTCCGTCCGTCGTCCACAATTCACATTTTCGACTTCTTCTCAAAAACCGTCAGCCAGATTCACTTCAAACTTGGTGGCGATGTGCCTTGGGTGGGTCTCTACCAAGTTTGTTCAAATGGTCACGGTCCAGTGAATTTTGGATTTTTAATGAATTTTTTGTTCTTTTTAGGGTAAATCTTAAAAAATCTTCTTCTCCGAAACCGCTCACCAAATTGCTTTGATATCACACAGGAACACTCCCTGGGACTCCTAGTTCTTAATTTGTTCACCAGGTGGCGCTGCAATTTTTTCCTAATTTTTTATGAATTTTTGTGTGTTATAGCTATTTTCGACTTCTTCTCCAGAACCATCACTCAGATTAAGCTGAAACATAGTGGATACATTCCTTGTAGAAGGGTCAAACAAAGTTGTTCACTATGTGGGAATGCTGCGGATTCCTGATTTTTAACGATTTTTTTCAATTCTGGTACTTGTCGGTCAATGCAGCTTTCCTATTGATTACTATGGAAGTCAATGGGCATTCTAATGCTAATTCACATTTTTGACTTCTTCTCCAAAACCGCCATCCAGATTAACTTCAAACTTGGTGGCAATGTACCTTGGGTGGGTTTCTACCAATATTGTTCACATGGTCGTGCTCCAGTGATTTTTGGAATTTTAATGAATTTTTTTGTTGGTTTTTTTTCTACAAATCTTAAAAAATCTTCTTCTCCGAAACTGCTTACCCAAATGCTTTGATATCACACAGGATCACATCTAGGGACTCCTTGTTGTTAATTTTTTCACCAGGTGGCGCTGCAGTTTTTTTCTAATTTTCTGTGAATTTTTGTGTGTTATAGCTATTTTCGACTTCTTCTCCAGGACCGTCACTCAGATTAAGCTTACACATGGTGGATATGTTCCTAATGGAAGGGCCAAACAAAGTTGTTCACTATGTGGGAATACTGCAGATTCCTGATTTTTAATGATTTTTTCAATTCGGCTCCTTTGCGGTAAATGCACCTTTCCTATTGATTACCATGTAAGTCAATGGGCATTCTAATGCTAATTTACATTTTCGACTTCTACTCCAAAACCGTCATCCAGATTTACTTCAAACTTGGTGGCAATGTACCTTTGGTGGGTGTCTAC
The DNA here is from genome assembly GCA_964020975.1 of Hermodice carunculata. Classification (NCBI taxonomy): domain Eukaryota; kingdom Metazoa; phylum Annelida; class Polychaeta; order Eunicida; family Amphinomidae; genus Hermodice; species Hermodice carunculata. Next base: position 55,499,334 of record OZ026628.1, on the reverse strand, counting down.
CAGGTTTGTTCCAATGGTCATGTTCCAATGAATTTGGATTTTTTTATGATTTTTTTTCAAAAATCTCTACAAAAGTTTTATCAGGAAAGTTTAACATGGGATTTCTTGTAATGGTCATAACTTTAATAATATTGACCAGATTTACTTCAAACTTGGTGGGGATGTGCCTTGGGTGGATCTCTACCAAATGTGTTCAAATGGTCACGCTCTATTGATTTTTGGATTTTTTATGATTCTTTTTGTTCTTTTTTGGGGCAAACCTTCAAAATTCTTCTCTGAAACCGCTCACCCAATTGCTTTGATATCGTACAAAGACACTCCCGGGGACACCTAGTTACCAATTTGTTCACCAGGTGGCGCTGCAATTTTTTTAATGAATTTTTTGTATGGTTTTGCTATTTTTCACTTGTTCTCAGAACCGTCCCTCAGATTTAGCTGAAATGTGATGGATATATTGTTGTGGAAGGGTCAAACAGTTATTTACTAGGTGGCACTGCTTTGGATTCCTGATTTTTAAGGATTTTCATTTCGGGTACTTATTGTTCAATGCAGCTTTCCTATTGATTACTATGTAAGTCAATGGGCATTCTAATGCTAATTCACAGGACAACTGACACGAAATTTACTGTTTACTTGATAACTTGAGATCTGTTTTGAGTTATCTACACATGTTAATTATTCTGTATGAAGGTCATCCTGAGACAGTACATGAATGACCTTGACCTCGTTTATGGGGTCACAGTGCAACATACATGAATTTTACTCTTCATTATAACTTGAGAACTACTTGAACTTTGATGTTGCACATGTAAGTTTTCTTCTATAAAGGTCAGACTTACTCAGAACATGGTGTCCTTGATCCTTTCCCAATTTCATAGAGCTGCAAGTGTGATGAATGTCAAGATCAGCTGAGGCACGGGCTGTTCACACAGCCCTCTTGTTTACAATGTCATAACGTAGATGGAGGGACTGCTAAAGCACTCACGTTGTGCATGTTGATCAGCACAATGAATATATGAAAAGAAATAAATGTATCTCAAACAGAAGACTTGTCACTGATTTATGTAATCAAAGTCTCACACCAAAAAGTAGTAGCTGTTTTATGTGGTCATCCCTGTTGAAAATAGGGCGACATAACAGCTGGGGACCTGTCACTTCAGATAAATTGATAAATTGACTTTTTTGTGTGCCAAAAAATTTCAATCACAAAAGCAGGACTGACCTCTCACCACAGTGGCCACATACAGCAGGTATTACCATGTGAGTATTAGATTCAAGGTAACTTGGCACATGGTTTACATGCACATGAATGTACTTACATGTAATATAGAGTAGAGTTTAAATGCCAATTAAGTTTGCCAGAATGCAATGACGTGTATCTGGCATCCGTGACTACATGTATAACTTTCATGCAAATGCCAAACCTGCTTATTTGGCTTTTGTGTGCACAGAAAAACACACAGACAACAAAATATACAAAAAATAGACTGGATAGATTTGCAAGCAAATCTGTCTGGGTGCCAATTGGAGTTTGTTTTGAAACCCCCTCGATACTGTTTTGTGACATCATCAATCATGGGTGATCAGGTACCATCTTTTGAACAGTAGTAGTACATGTAGTAGAGTAACCAGGCAACAGGTGTATTGTCAATCAATGCAATGTGATTGACTAATACAACTACCATTGTTTTTTTTTTCAGCCAATAGCTAAAGAGATTTTTTTTTTTTAATTTTGTACCCATAACTTTAATAACTTATAACATATCAATAAATCTAGACCAGGTGAACAATTTCAGCTATGGGTCTCATAGTATGTAAAATTTCAATGTTGTAACTTGGTATAATGGCTGCATGAGAAAACTGCATCACAAAATGTGGCAGAAAGTAATTAAGAAATAAAGAAAGAATACAGAACTCCTACAAAAACAATATGTCTGGGTTGGCACCCAGACGTAACTAGAAAATAAGATTTGCTTCAAAGCAAATATATCTGCGTGCCTTCAAAAGTTGGAAATATGGCTAGATGAAAATTTTAAAGTCCAAATAAAAATCTGGAGCTTGAGAGGTTACACGTAAATTACAAAAATGTGCAGTGTTGCAATACCTACAATTGAGCCCTTCATGACTGAAATTGGATGAAAATTTCAAAGGGCCAAATAACCTAGACCTTTGACCTTTTGAAGGAACATGTGAAATACAAAAATGTGCAGTGTTACAATATCTACAATTAGAGCCGAACTTGATGAAAATCGGATAACAATTTATCAAATCATGGCAAGAAGAAAATTTCAAATAGCAAAATGACATTGACATTTAACCTTTAGAAGTCCCATGTAAATTACAAAAATGTGTAGTGTTCCAATACCTACAGTTAGAGTCCAACATGATTAGAATTGGATGAAAATTGACCTAGTGATGGCTAGATGAAACTTTCAAAGGTCCAAATGACCTTGAACTTTGACCTTTAGAGGTTATATGTAAATTACAAAAATATGAAGTGTTGCAATGCCTACAATTGGAGTCCAACATGGTTAAAATTGGATGAAAATTTCAAATGGCAAGATGACCCTGACCTTTGACTTTTGGAGGGCACATGTAAATCACACAAAAAAATGTGCAGTGTTATGATACCTATAATTTGAGCCCCACATGATAAAAATTTGATAAAAATTGGCCAAGTTATGGCTAAAAGAAAATTTCAAATGGCAAAATGACTTTGACCTTTTACCTTTAGAGGTCACATATAAATTACAAAAATGTGCAGTGTTACAAACATATTACTTGAAGTTGGATTGGATACCTGTACCTACAATAGTTCTGGAGATCTTTAAGATTTAAATTTTCAAATTTGCATAATTTCAAAATCATCCCCCCTCTTCATAAAAAGACATGACTTCACGTCTGGAACTATAATCATGGCAAGTTTGGAGTTTCCAAATGTGACAGTATCCAAGAAAATTGTCGGACAAAATTACTGGTAAAGAAGAAAAAGAAGGAAAGAAAAGAGACACAACAAAAACAGAATGTTGGTGTTAGCACACAGACAAACATATCCAGTTTATTTTCCATCTCATACAACAACAAACCTGTGTGCATAGGAAGTGTACTCAGTATGTACATTGGTCCCCCTCTTGTAATTCCCCCAAAGCTCACTTCCCCAAGCAGTGCTCATGGTATTGTTATTGTATTTTCTCCTCAAGAGGCCACCCTTTTTAAAGGCCACATTTCTGGTGCACTTGGGTGTTCTGATAAGAGAGGGACCACTGTATAATTTTGCATATTACTGTTAATTCATTTAATTTCACTGTGTTTTCATTTTTGCTCATTTTGCCAATGCTTCAAAACCGCCAAAATGAGAACCCAGCGAAGAAGATTTAAAAGATTTTTAACATGACGGGTAGGAATTATAACAAAAATATCAAATTTAATGTTTCGGTGAAAGGTCCAAAATGAAAAAAAAAAAAAAAAAAAAAAACGAATATCACAGTTTTGGAGCCACATTCAACCAAATATCTGTGCATACTGTGGCTCAGATTTCTTTGAAATTATTTACCACGTGGCACGAAATGTTTAAATTTATTTGGATTCTAACAACGTACAGTAATTTACTAAATCCAGGGCGCATTTAAGTTGATGCTGGCAAGTCCCTGAGTGATGAAGGGCATCTTGAAAAATCCTATATAAATCCTACATATTCAGACACACAGTCTTCAAGTTTGTGTGGTAAATATTGATACAGTGCATGTGTTATACATTCAACAGATCATATACAGTGAAGCCTTGTTATATTGATGCCATCTATTTCTGGAAAAAAATATGTCTCATATGTGAATACTGTAATTCTAGAAATTTTTGCGCATGATTAATTTTTTGCAAATGCCATTTTGGCTAAATTTGAAAAATTTTCTTTCATTTTATTTTTACACGTTTACAGGCAATGAGAAATTAAGTTGACCAGTATGCAAGGTAGATGGTGGCAACTTTACTGACACTGAAAGATTAATCACCCTGCTTCATAGATGTCGTCAAAAGATCATTCTTACTTGCCCGTTGTGCTGAAAAGATTCCAGGGATGCGTGACCCGTGGTATATGTGTGTGTGTCTGGTCAGGCAATGAACTTTCAGGTTTTTCTGCCTGTTTGGGCAACCAATGGAAATGGTGCATGTTTGATAAATCTCATTTTTGGTAAATACTTACTTCAATTTACTAATTAATTTTAGTGCATTTTAATTTGCATACCACATACTAGTGTGAAAAGCGCCAAGTTAAGTTGAACATCAAAATTTCTAGAACTGCAGTTTATCAGACAAATGAGTCAAAAAAAGGAAGTTGACTTTAAGTCCTTCAAAACTTTTGTCATTAAGTGAATACATCAGATATCTGAGTATCATTATAATGAGGTTTCACTGTACGTACATGTTTACAACAGAATACCGTGTCCATTACACATGCACTTCCATCACACAGCACTCTCTTGCTCATAACTGTCTCTTTCCATACTTTCCCATAGTGCTACTGGAAAGAATAAATAAAAAAATAAACTAGAAAAGTAGATTTGCTTCAAAGCAAAAATATGGACTGTTGCAATACCTACAAGTTGAGTCCAACATGATTAAAATTGACCAAGCTTTGGCTGGATGAAAATTTCAAATGTTCAAATTACCTTGACCTTTGATCTTTTGAGGTCACATGTAAATTACAAAAATATAGTGTTACAAGATCTACAATTTAAGCCCAACATGAGCCAAATCAGATGAAATTGGCACAAGTTATATTGGAACATAGCACATTTTTTTCTTGTAATTTACATGTAACCTCTAGAGTTCAAATGTCAAGGTTACTTGGACCTTTGAAATTTTCATCAAGCCATATGTACAACTTTGAAGGCACACAGACAGATTTGCTTTCAAGTGAATTTTCTTTCCTAGTTTACCATGTGACCCCATTATTCAATCTGTCCTTGGGATGGCCTGGTGAGCTATAAGATACTGCTTTGATTGTATGCTGAATTTTCTTTCCTAGTTTACCATGTGACCCCATTATTCAATCTGTCCTTGGGATGGCCTGGTGAGCTATAAGATACTGCTTTGATTGTATGCATTCCACATTTACTGTATCCTTTGATGATCCCTGATTCAGCCAATACACACAGTGATCTCGTGGAGCTTGCTCAATATGCACGGAGTATTTTGGTCCAATGCTTATCAGTTGACTATATTCCATCCTCTTGCATTACATAATTCCTCTAAACCTTCCTCTTGTTCAGTTGAAAGTGAAATCAGTGGTTTCTTTCTAATAAGGCCACCCCAAATGCAACCAAAATGTGTCCACATTAGAAGGGGGCCTCTCTTGAAGGGGACAATTCAATGGAAATACTATTTTTGTGGCATGGAGAAGTGGTCTTTGTAGAGGGGGGAGGTCTTATTAGAGGGAGACCCCATATATACATGTCACTTGACACTGCCTAATGAAGAACTATGACTGTGCAATATACATGTATATATATATATATATATATATATATATATATATATATATATATATATATACATACATACATATACATGTATATTATATATGAAAGTTGTAGCTTATAACATTATAAGTTAGCATGTACATGTACTTCTTTTTCAAATTAATTGCATCACCTGAAAAAATACATTTTTATAGTTTTTATTTCTTTTGTATATATATATATACATATATATATATATATATATATATATATATATATATATATATATATATATACACGTACATACATACATGTATATTTTATGTGATTTCAGTGGACACCACAAATTCTTGTGGGGAATGCTATGACCTTTATGTAGTCTTAGTCCCTTGGACTGCCAAACGCTCAATGATTGTTGACACTGCTGCCGCGGTGCCAAGTAGACAACATGGGACACTCCCAGCTTCATCATAGCATTTGGGCATTTCCCTACAGCCTTGTTCACCAGTGACTCTATATGAACTGTGTGGCCTACCGCACATCTCTCTGTTGGAAGCTGTCCAAGTTTCATGCTCATTAGCTGCCAACCTTTCTCAGATTTGGTATCTCCCTGGCCTGTGTGAGGATCATCTTCAATGACATGGGCTGGGCTACAGCACTTGTAACAGACTCACTTCCCATAGGAGTCAAAACCTTTAAGACCTTACCCCTGACCTTGACTATCCTGGTACTTATATTCTTCAAAGGCTTTTCTATTGCTCTGGGTGAATTAGGCAGTCACACTTGGCCTACCCTTTGAGATGTTATTTCTAGAAGTGGTGCTATTTTGCCCCTTTGCAGTGATTTCCTGATCAAGGTGGACCAATTCAAGGGATGAAGCCAACAGATCTTCCCTTCCAGCAGTCTGAAGGATGTGGCAAGTGGATGGCCTTCCTCAGAAAATCTGCTCTAGATTCAACGTATTCTTGCCCCCAAAGCAGACCCAATCTTTGCCCTTTTTTTAGGATTGGAAAAATGACTCACTTTCTGATTGGCTGAGTAAGGTTACCATAGTAACAGGCTGCAGTAAGCTAGGGACCAGAGGCTGACACTGGCCAATGTCATAATAATTTAACTTCATGAATGGTGTCTCAGTGTAGAGGAAGGGTCACTGTGTATTTTTCATTCCCTGATTTTAAATAAAATCATGTCAAAGAAGGGTACAATAAATATGGTAGGTGTAATACGGAATGTGGTCTGCCTTGGAGGCAAAATGTATTCATAGGCTTTTAGAAATAACAATTTGATCTAGATGTGTTCAATGGAATATATTTGTGTTTGTTGTTTTCATAAGCACTGAAAGAACGGGGAAAAGCTTTTGTGTTTACCCTGACATGAATGTAACGGCACTTGTGCAAACAATGTTCTCCTAAATTTTGCTAGGCAAGTGATAGATAGCTATGTCCATTTGCCTCCTCCCACTAATACACAAAACAGAGGTTTCTAGTAGAATAAAAGGCCAACGACTTCTACAAATCAATCATCAATGATTGTTTTACATCCAATATTGATAGAAGTTCGTGGTTAGTGTAAAACATTAGAATTCTAATATTGCAGACTGATGAATGTTTTCCTCTTATTATTTGGTAAACATTTGAAGTTGAAATAAAACAAGGTGATGCAACAACAAAGTCTATATTTATGAAGTGATAGGACTAGTCAGGACCTGCTGACCACGGTAGTGCTGGGTTCTGGCTGTGGTTATCACTATGGCCCACATCATTACCAGATGGTAAAAAGCATTCTTACAGGCCAAATGTACATGTACAAACCTAAACAGGGAATAAAAATTAATGCCTGCAGGCCTATACTCTGTCCCACAAATATGTTATAGGCATATACAGGGATGTGATTGACCCTTGCTGAAAAACGTGAAATAACTAAAATAACCTTAAATTCAGGATGTCCAGTAAAGAAATGTACTATAGTCTATTTGTAACAAAAACTCTGAAATCAGCTGAACCAAGGAAGAATCACATCCCTGCATATATTTAGATTATCCACTACCATTACCACTAAATCAGTAATGCTGATGCAACATAATCCAATTTTGCTATATTTTACAGGTCAAACGTTACGGGAAATGCCTACAGTTATTAATTTATGCATACATTTTTGCATTTAAAGGCTTATAGTCCGGATTTCATATTTGTTAGAAATCAGGTACTTTTTACTTTGTATTTGTATGACAAAACCAGCGACAGATAATCCACTTCTAAGAATAGTTCACCATCAGAAGAGGCAATGGTTCCAGCCAGTACTGACCAATGACGCATGGTGTCCATTGTGATGTCACGACTGAAGTTGACACAGAGATATCACAAATTGCATTTGATTATACATTTACAAAATTTCCACACAGGTAAAACATTGACAGTTTGTATTATAAATTAGTACACCAAGTACTCCCAACCTGGCCAGATATATGATCCTGCTCAGTCAACACTAAGAAAGTCCTTTTTGAAATCAATTAGAGCAACCGACTGGGATGTTCATGAACACCAATTTCCCAGAATGCACTGGTAGGTGGGGTACTCCACTAGCTTGCCGCAATTATTCGTAGAGTTCTATTTCTTTGATTTCTTTTTTCAAACAAAAAGGCACATAAACATTGATGACATGACATACAAAGTGTATCAGCATTGGAATCCCTGTAAATGGGCTTCTGTTGAGGTTATCATCATACAAAAGAAAAATTTAAAAATGAAAAGGTCACTTGCTTTTATCAAAATTGGGCAAATCTACCTCTTTGCTGTCTTCTCACAGAGGAAAGGAACCATTCAATTGAAAAAGCAGGGGAATGTTTAGTATTGTTTATTATTTTCTGTATGGTCTGCATATTTTGGCGTTATATTTGCTAAACAATAGTTATCAACGTAAATCAGTTTCCCCTTTGTGTACTCATGGCTTCAGTGTAATTACTAAAACTCATCTAATTTCCATTATTTACCTTTCCAGCCTTCTTGTCATTCTTCTGACCACTGTGGTCTGCTGGTTCCATTTCTACTGATGATTATTAGTGCATAACATCTGAAAAGTTATGCTTTCTAAACACTTGCAGTGTGATTATATGTCCATACATGGAATTAATTAACAAATTATACGTCCATGGTCCATATGAAGCAGACCTGACACTTGTATAAAACATGGACGTATAATTTGGGATTATAAATTATACGTCCATGTATAAAACTAGCATTAGTCTGTACAAAATTCAGATTCATAAGGTAAGGCAGATATATGATGAGGTGTTACAATAGAATATCGATCCGTCCCAGTCAAAAGTTCATATGCTTTGTGATCCAGGGTATGGTCACAAACCCAGAGTTAAAGGTTTTAATCGTTTTTCTGTCATGATGAACCATCGAAAAGTCTGTAAAAAATCACATTCACACAACAAATATCAACATCACAGCTAGACTTGCTCAAGTCTCGCTGGACTGTCTTCCGTATTTTATTCAAAATAAAATTAATTGCAAAAATAAATTTTTCAAGTAAACACACGTCGAAGCGTTATTCGGTTACCATACAGGTAGGCCCTCAAACCTGGCTAATTGGCGTGGAACGTGTCTATAACCAGATAACACGGACTCCAGATGATTAGCGCCGGGCGGTCTGCACTGTGTTTCTTATCACACAGACATGCGAGCGGTCATAACGCACCCCTCTTCAGAAGCTGTTAATTGAGCTACTGTGTAATGAAGTATTAATTGCACTGCCCGAGTCAGGCGGAGGGCGTCCGGAGGGAGACGGTCAGCTTTGTCTCGCTTGAGTGGCCAGTGACTAGCCATGCATTCATCGAAGGCCACTTTCCACTCGCGATGATAATAGGATTAGAACTGACCAGGACTCAATAGCTGCTACTGTTGAAACCGACACGGCGGCATTGTCGACAGTTGAAAAAAAATATAATGATAATAGTAGGACCTACTTAATAACACCGTGTAGTTGGCATAATATTATTCAGTTAACTTTGTGGAGGGGAAAATGTATCGCACTTCTGGGTGGGACCGCGGGATGGGAAAATAGGGACATGCACCAGGGACTTGTGCAAGTCTACATCACAGCCGGGCCCATCAGTCTGTAGATGAAGATTACTGCCATCTAGTGGGTATTTTCGAAATAACTGCTTGCGATAACAAGGACTCCATGCATGGCACCGGTACATTTCATAGCTCTAGGATCGTCTCAATTTCACATGGGACATGTGGACTTTAAGGATGTACTTCACCACTGTAACCTTTATTATGAACAGAGAACAAAGGGATACCTACAAGAAGCACTGAAACATTTTATATTGAACAAAATTGAAAGAACATGACCATAATTTCACTTTGTTGTTGTTGTTGTTAAGTTCAGAAATGGGTGTATTCCACACCCTTATATAAACACTAGGTAATTAACTTAGCACCATGTCACAATGACCACAAGGTAATGAATATCACTAGGTGGTAGACTGCGGGTTTTGCTTAAAAATGTGCACTGCAGATGTGTCCTGATACCTGTATATCTGTTTTAGAGATATAGCAGGAAAATATATGTAAACGAAAAAAAAAATTCTTGCAAAAATATATGAATCTGAAAAACTTAACAAACCATGACATATTTGTTAATTTCTCATAAAGAAATGAAAAGTAAACATTCAGTTGAAAATATCTGTTAATAGCTATACAGAGTGAAGAATTTTATGTGCATAATTGATTGATATATGAAAGTATGTGCACTGTGTCAAAAAATTTGTGTGCTGAGACTAACAAATTCAGTACAGATCTATGAATTTCAGCACCCATTTATTGGCCAAGCTAAAAGTTTTGGCCCAGGAAAACTGATATGTCTATATTCCTGAGGACTGGATGTCTCTTGTGTTTGGGGTAGATAATGTCCACTTTCTCAAACCGTTTTTGTCTGATCACAGCATGATTTGGACACCAGATGATGAAATGTTGGATAGTTTCTCAGTCACAGTTGCAATCACACTGCATGCTCTCATAAACTTGCGGCAGGATTTTGTTCAAGTGATCATTTAGTCTTGCACAGCCGAGGACTAATCTATTGAAGCTGACCTCAAGATTTTTATTCCTGGTGAATACCTTGGGTCTGAGTTGATGGGTCCATCTGGCAGTATCAATGTCTATCATCTTTGCCATGTCTAGATACTTTTCTTTTTACGAATGTTTTTGATCGACTTGAGTGTAGTCCTATTTTCTATTGAGGTAAACTGCCCAAAAATAGCTTCCTTTGCTGCACTTTTGGTGAGCAAGTCTGCAGTGTCATTTCCTGCTTAGTCAGTATGACCTGCAATCCATGAGATGTGTATCTTGTTCACTGGCATTACGCAACAAAACAGCAGACGACACACCGATCAACGTCAGTAATACTGTTTGAAAGGTACCATGGACCACATGGTAATGATCTTCAACAAATCAGCGAAACTCCTAAACCTGCTCGGTTGGTTCTATGGTATTATTTCTAGGATAGCAGACGCCATCAGATGCATTTGCCACTTAAATTTACGCCCATCTCATTTGTCGTTAAATGTTGATGAATTTTATTACGTCTGGAAAGGCATATGTGGAATGGTCTTTGTGCCTCCCAAGCATATATCGTAGAAGTTCCAGAAGTTATAGTTACACTATTCAAAAGTGTGGTCTAACACACCGCTCGGAGGTTGGTTAGACCACACTTTTCAATGGTCTGACTTCTACCATCTGGCCTTGCACTTGGATCACACAGATGGTCACAGCATGAGCACATGCTCTACTCAATGTGATGAGTGCAATAAAAACTGATGTGGTGATCAACACTAAACCCAGCCATTTCTATCCAATCTTGACCAGGGCAATAAAAACAAATTTTAATTTCCTATGTTTTGCAAAAATAGAATAGCGCTCATTCTGCAGAACATTGTGCAAGCGGCAACAAGCAAACACTGGCAGTCATGGAAGAAAATTATGATCTTGACTCTTTCATGAAAATTCAAACACAGCAGTTGTTATACCAAAAAGATGAAGCATTGGAGGCCAAAAATCCACGATTTAGGGTGCCAGTTACACAAACACAGCTTCTGCAGTTGAACCAGCTAGATGTGAAATGTGTAATGGCAAATGAGACCACACGTTCCCTTACAGCGGACATCAGAGGCACCCCTGTCGACAGGCCAGTCTGGTCCCAGGGATGATCAGCTCCCTCCTCAGACAGTCCCACTGGGTCAAGACACCACTGAATGTACCAATGAATGGAAATTACACTTCTGAAAGGAGTTAACACTGTAATAATAATTGAAGCTGGATGTTGTGTGAAGGGCACCCTTCTGGATTGATATCCTTTCACACTTACTTCTCCAGGATCAGATACAGTTTTATGGGGGGCGGGGGCGGGTAATTTTATGAGGACACAGCTGTTTAATCTTTGAAAAACTGTAGGTTGCAGTAGTGGTAAGACCATAGATTTCTAGCCTTCTGATTGGCCAGTAGTAGGTCAGTATGGTAGAATTATCTTTATGATCTTATTTATCTATTGGTGTTCTTCTCTTAATTCTTTGCGCCTTGTATTATGTCTAAGCTTAAGATTAGTTCAAGAGCTTTCATCGGAAGGGCCGAGACGCTAACCGCAAAACCCACACCCACGCTCGTGGAAGCTGTTGACCCTGGCGCTAGCACTAGTAGGTTGATTTGAGTAATAACTTTGCCGCTGCACTAGGTACGGAAGGTAAGAAAATACACAACTAATGATTGGTACAATGTACGGAAATAAAAAAAAGGGCTTCTGGTACATAAATACGGAAAAAAGCCCAAGCATGCCAGCACGGAAAACCCCTAACACGCTCTCTCTCTCTCTCTCTCTCTCTCTCTCTCTCTCTCTCTCTCTCTCAGGAATGCTGGCACATGTGCACACGGTATCATTGCGGTGCCCATTTTCTGGAAGGCTGCAAGAGATTTCTACACATCTCGATTTTAAGAACCGAAATATGAATTAAATGTCAGAACAACCCTATCTGAGGTAACATATTCTCAATGTGCATGAAAATTTTACATCAATAGCAAGACTTTCCCCGTGGCACACATGAAAGTCGCGTGGCCTTTTATGTAGATAACTACACATTGTAGCCTACCTTTGCGGGACTTTTCATGTTGAAATAAATAAGAGAACTCTGTACCTCACTTGACCTTAAGTGTCTACATAATTCATCTTAACATTACCCTCATAACAGACTCTCTTGAAAAATATAATGTTCCATTTGGCACACAATTTTGCAACCATTGACTATTCGGGAACATCGCTTTCGTACATGTATGTTTGACTGATAACTATTTGATAAAAGACTTGCACAAATAGACAAACTTTCCATTGGGGGGGGGGGGAGGTATTGCTTATTTCATTTCTGACTTAAGTCTTGTTTTCAAACAAGCGTAATTCAACAAAACAGCATCTCATTGACATATTTTCCAGAAGGGGCACGATCTTACGAAGCCTGCAATTAAAAACGCTTAATAAAACTTTTATTTTTGCAAAGAGAATGCCAGAGATTTTGTATTACATTGCTAGCATGTGTTGGAAGAAATTATTGCTTGCCAAAGTGATGCATATTTCTGACAAAAATACCACCGAACAATACACCTTCATTGCCATGCAGCGCGTCTGGGATGTAATCTTAAAATTTGTACGGCCACAAAGTTTGACGGTCTTTTTAACCAGCTAACATATAACCTTTGACCTACAGATTTCTGTAGTTGTTCGGTTGCTTTCAGAGTGGTGGAGCCAATTTCTGCACCCTGAATCTACGTTCTTGAAAAGTCGAGGAGCCACATCAACCGTAACAAACACTCAAAACAGAAAGAAAGTAACAAAACCGCAAACTGTTTTGTCATATTTACTATGACCTCAAAGATAAATCTTTGAAATTTGATCCTAACTCATCAAGGTAGGTCTAGTCCACAGGCTCTCGTAACGTTCAGTCAGTCAAGCTTCCGTGCTAATATACGCGGGGGGGGGGGGGGGGGGAGAGAAGAGTGGATGAAGAGGGTGGACCTCTTCATCCACTCCTCTCCCCCCCCCTCCCCCGCGTATATTAGCATCGAAGCTTGACTGACTGAACGTTACGAGCGCCTGTGGTCTAGTCATGTTTCACAGGACAGTAGTTGGGAGATAATTAATTAAGAGATTAATTGTCGTCTTCACACACACGCTGTCCACATGAATAAATGCACGTTCATACTTTACAATTTTGCTGAGTAAAATAAATTTTGAACGGACAAATGTCACCAGAATGGAGTGACACTATTTTTTGTAAAACACCGGTTGCTGCACACACATAATGTTCTTCAGACAGGACTTAACCCCTTCCTGGTTAGAGTCCGACTGTGTCAATAGCTCTCTTTGGCGCGGGTTGGGCGCTGACGTAGGGCATGTCATCATGAATGGACGCAGAGATACAAATCTCAGCCAAAATGATTTTTTGAAACTAGAAATTTATGTAAAATCATTAAGGCTGACCACAATTTACATCCGTGCGCTTCTGGGCGATTTGAGCCGGAAAGGATTGACTTAAATGAATTCAACACCAACGTACAGGAAAAAAAATGCAAATGCAGAAAAAAAATAAATAAAAAATATATAAATAAATGAATTAAAAATGAAATAAAAAATAAAAATAAATACTTAAAAAAAATAACATTCGTACTATCACAACAGTTGTGATGACCGATATTATTGAGCAAGATTTATAAGTGCAACAGATTTACGTGTAGACTGCTTGTTTTGAGCAAAAGACATTATTAAACACCATGCCGGTCAAATGTGAAAATTCACCTAGCAGCATACCTTTAAAAAGAAGAAAAAGAAAACAAAATGATTCAATCTTACAAAATAATAGATTTTTTTTCATTCAGCAATAATAATTATTTTGATTTACCATTGTTGTGTTCAAAAGAGGGAAAGTTATTGACTTAGTGGGTGTGGTCTGAAAATTTAAAAAGAAAATATACACAAGAAATCTGTACCAAAACAATGACAGGGAAGTATTTGTGAAATAATGACGGATCCCTTTTTTCAATAAATGCTACAGATGAAAGCTTCAGAAATTTAGTGAACAATTCATCCAAAGGGGTAAAACTGGACATTTCATCATACTGTAGAATCATATATTAATTTGCCTGAACAGGTCGCTTAGCCTTGCCCGCTAATCTGTTTCCTTCCGGTTGTTGTTATTTCTCTTGCTTTACGCTTGTAACGCAACTCTTTCAATAAAAGCGACTTCTGTTCTTCAGGATAAATCCTTGCATTAATTGTTAGGCTCGCTCTTGTTTCTAGAAAAAGTTTCTAAATCTTTGAAAGAAGATCAGAAAACTCATGGGCGTGAGGGAAAAGTTAGGTCTCGTAAAAACAAGATAATTGCGAAAATGTATTGAAAATATGCCCATATTACGTTCTTATCACAATAATATAAATTCTTCTTTTCAGAAGTGTAGAATAGTTTTATATTAAAAATCAAAATAAAAAATGATTTTTTAAACTGTGACTTATCTTAAAAATCTTAATCAAATAAAAAAAAGTTGAATTGTGATTAATTGGTCTTTACAAGCGGACTGATTTGCTCATTTAATTAACAACCTAATTGTATAAAATTTCAATCTGGAGCACTGTTTCATGGTAAGAAAGCGAGCTTTGTTTTGCAGGTTGCCCTTCGTTTGTTGCTTAATTAGTTCTTTGTGCTTAGACTTGGGTGGATTTTGAGCTTAGAAAATATCGTTGAATGCACCTTAATGGTTCCATATTATTTTAGCTCAGGCAAACAGCGCTGACGCTCAATGAAAAGTTTTATTTACACACTGACCACCGAATTGACAAATAATCCAGCTATAAAGTCTTTTAGTTGTCCAATTAGCTCATTCGGAAGCATATTTTCGACGCGCTCTTCACGTTTAAGTGAGACCCACGTCAAACTGAGGTCGGTTTCCAACTTGACAAAGCTTTCTGCGGTCTTGTTACAGAATTAAGTGAAACTTGTCTCTCACTTATTCCTCATGAAATGCCGTAATTTCTGCAGCACTGGATGCGGCGTCTTCGGCATAGACATCTTGGTTGACCCGTATCAGCAGGATAGCGTTCAGACTGCCGTAAAAGGAACCTCATACCATATTTCACTCTATGTGCCAATTTCCATGGTTCGCGGCACTTTTCACAGTAGTTTAGCTTGCATAATACGAAATTTATACATGGGGTATATTATATGACAT
Organism: Hermodice carunculata; assembly: GCA_964020975.1. NCBI lineage: Eukaryota > Metazoa > Annelida > Polychaeta > Eunicida > Amphinomidae > Hermodice > Hermodice carunculata. The sequence continues at coordinate 55,483,604 of OZ026628.1, read as the reverse complement.
ATTTATAAATATATAAATGATATATTCTGATACGTATATCCTTATCAATTAATGCTATGGGCGGTTCAATCTACGATTTATCATTAACATATTCGTTTTCATTGCTACCACAGCCCTTGTGCAGTAGTACATGTAGGTCATTTAGTTTTTAGACTTGGCCCACACAGGTGGGTACTCATGCATTGCGTTGTTCCTGTTCGAAACCTAATTATGTATGGGAATAAACTGCGCGCATGTACGCAAATAATAATAATAAATAAATAAAATAAAACGGCGCAACTGTGGACAACGTGTGTACATACAAGATCGATATTTCTAAAATAGCAAATACTTCCTTGTAGCGTTGCTGATTCGGCTAAAATCAGCACGTTATTCGTCTGCTGGGTGCCTAAAATTCGACCATTGACAAAGATACCTAAAACTTATATAGAGTAACCAGTACGTCTGAAGACCATAATATCACAGCAGGACAAAAATGGCCGATGCATTGTTCAATATGAACCTGAATGAGGAAGAGGAGACGAAGCAACCCGAAACACCAATGGATGAGTATTTCCATGCTATACTTGATAATGACATTGAGACTGTTCGCCAAAAACTTGCCACTGGATTTTCACCCCACTCTGTAAACCAGTATGACGATATGGCCCTCCATTTTGCGGTTCTAAATAGCAGAGTAGACGTCATTTGCGCATTTAAGGATTATTTTCATGAATATGATATAAACAAAATACATGTGTCAAAGGACGAAACTGAGTGCGGAACTGCCTTACATGTTGCTATGGATGGACAAGTGGCAACAGATATGTTGCCTTTGTTGATTAGGTTTGGGGCAGACATTAACAGTCGTGACATTAAAGGGTCTCCTGTTCTTCATGCCTTGATACACTCAGCGTGGGAAGACTTTGAGACTGGGTTTCCATGGGAAGAAACGGGAAATGAAGCTGGTAGTGATATTTATAGACAAGTGCACCACCATGGCCCAGAGGAAGATGAAGACTTCTCTGCGCCGAAGGGATATAGCTACATAAAAAAGCTTCGAATTTTACATGAAAGTGGTGCTGATATGAACATTATTGACGTCATTCGAGGTGGTCTTTCTCCCCTTCATAAGTGGTGCCAAATGTTTGTCCACTTCACGAAAGAGTCATTATCAGATGGAAACACTGAGTGGCTAACATGGGCCAAAGATTTTTTAATCACGCTACTAGAGAATGGTGCAAATCCGAACATCCCGAATGAAATAGGAGAACTAGCCATTTCTCATTTTGCTCCGAGGCACTATAAACCACAACATATCGAATACACAAAACGATACAAAGAACTGGTCACGATACTTCTAGGAAAAATGACAAATTTGTGTGAAAAAGATATCCATGAAAGAACCCTGCTTCATTTGGCATCAGAGTTCACCAATATTGCTCTCATGGAAAAGTTGCTAGAACATGGACTTGATGTTAATGTTAAAGACAATTTTGGTTTAACTCCATTACACCTCATTACGCATAACATAAATGCAGATGAGGTGCCGTTTGTCATCCATATAATGACATTGCTTTTGGATCATGGGGCTGAAATAGATGCCCAGGACAACTACGGATCCACACCCTCCCATCATGCCATTCACTTAAAAAATCTGACAGCTGTGCAATTTCTTCTAGAACATAATGCCTCGAGGGAAGTAACGGATTGCGATGGCCGGGATATAGGAACATTAGCCTCAATCGAAGGTGACTTGATTATTCAGAGATTATTTGGCCTGAGCTCAGATGTAGAAACTGGAAAATCAGACAGTAGGTTTGGATGGTATTATCCACTTTGCTGCCACAAATTGTACGATGGTTCATCTCGGGGTATTGAAGACCCGGTGACAGTCCACATTGACAGCATCAAAGACTGGCTAGAGCAGTACCCGTTATGTGAGCACAACCGAAAGGTAATCATTCAGAACTCAGTCAGCGTCTATGAATCAAACAAAGAACAGATGCAATTGACTGAGAAAGACAGAGCACAGATCGCAATTCAGGTGTTTGAATCCTTTAGTAAAATCGCTGAAAACGTTGGACAGATGAGTCCTATATTGCAATGCACAGTGTTGATTGGTGGAAGTATATCTGAAGACACCAAAGTTGGCAGCCCAGACGAAATGGACCTTGTATTTGACTTGTTCAAGCTAGGGCAAATGGTAAACATTGTGGAAGATGCAAGGATACCTGGTTTTGTTAAACTTAAAGCTAAAAATTCAGCTGGTTTCAGTGGCCCTGATTTAGAATCTTTGCTCGATGATGAAGATTTTCTAAAGCGAAGTGATGTAAGTAAATTATTTCACCAGAATATAGAAAAATGTATGAAACAGTCTACTGTTTGGAAACAATCATCTCTCCTGGTAGAATCAGAGATCCTGGACTGGGAAGGCGAGTGTTTTAATATTGGACAGTTAAAGCTTATTTGGTATGGACCTTTTTTGAAAAAACAAAACATAAGTGTAGACATCGTTCCAGGAATAAGAGTTTTGAACTGGCGGCCAAGTGCCTTCAGAAATGACGTCACTTTTCTTGAACATGGTACCACCAATGCCATTGGCTGTTGCGTCATAATGAAACAATCAATTGGAGCAATTATGTCAGTTACTGAACGTGAATGGGTCGACGTCATGTGTGATGAAGAGGCTTTAACCCTCTCCGATAGACTTTTTATGATATCTTTCTCACAACTCGAGCACGCTGTTATGCGTTACATACCATCAGAAATCAAGAACGGTTATCAGATAGCAAAGTCAATCCAGCTGTCGTGTCCAGTTCTACAATTCTCTATTGCAGTGCAACCTGACTCGGATATTCCTGAGAGCTTGCACGAAAAAATCGTTGAACAACACCCTGTTCATGCATACATAAGTAGTTACATTCTAAAAACTGCCCTGTTTCATGAACTGCACCACAGTGGCAGAAAAATTAGTTTCAAGGCAAAAGATCTTCAGCCGGATCTGTGGAACAGCAGAATCATCAATGAACCTTTAGTGAAAGATCTCAAACAGCAAAGTGCACACATAAAAGAGTCATTACAGTGGACCTTACGCATTTACAAGAGGCTACTCTATCTTTGTGATGGAGGTACCTATATACCACACTACTTCCTGGGGACAAAAGTAAATCCAAAGGCACTGGAAGGAGAAGCAATACTACAAATGAGAGAATATTGTAGGACAATTCTACATATTCTCAGCAACTTTGAGATTCCCAGTGAATTTCTCGAAACCGACATTACTGTCTGAGCTCCATCAAATGGGACTATAAACCTTAATTCATTTTCACCATCGAAATAAAAAAGTCTGTTGAGAAAAAAATGCTTACTTGGGCTACACAATGAAATATAGATAAAAAAAAATACAAATCCTGCATGTTAAGTAAAATCTATTTTTGGTGGAGATAATTTTTAAATTTGTGTACAATCAATCACTGCATAAGTCAGTCTTTCTTTTAGTGGCAGTTGCCATGAAAATGTCATTATCAATGACGTTCAGAGGAAAAAAATACAAAAGGCTAACTATCGACAGAGGCCATGACATTCCTAACTCTGTCTTGTGTGTCATAAACAATGATCAGACTTCGACTGTCTGATGTGTCGAAAATAGAGAATTATTGGCAAGCTGTTTGTCAACTTAAATCGACCACCTGGGTTTGTTGTGGCCAATTAAATTAAATCTGAAAAGTCACTGTGGCGCAGAAAACTGTTAAATTTATGGTCCATAGATCATTTAGGCACAAAAATTTTGATAGAAGCAGTCAAATAACTTATGAGGAAAAAAATTAAAGCATATTCTAGTTGAATTCATCAGTTTTTTTGTGTGCGTGCAAGTGTTCAAAGGATTCTACCTCATGGTGCTTCTGTGATTTTGATTGATTTTGCTGGATTCATTTCTCTTTGGTCTTCATTGGATTGTATTTGACTTCTTTCACTTTGTGGTAATAACCCCTTTCAATACTCAAATCTAGATTGCCGAGCTTAAATGGACTGAACTTGTGGACTTTATTTAGTCTGCCATTTGAAGTTCACACCACGAAACGTCAAACAAAGGCCGGTCAAACAACAGCACAAGTATGGGTAAATACACCATCAAATGCATTGAATGTACCTGATGAGCCCATATCTGTTAACAATAGTGGTGCCATGAAAAGGCCCTGGGATTGTCGCACTGGACTCACACCACCCAGCAAAGTGAGTGTATCTAACATGTTGGACTTAATGGTTGATCCACGTGCAGAACTTTTGAAAAGGATAATTCGTGAAGCGGTAAAGGAAGACATATATCAGCTCACAAGCCATATAAATGATCGTGAGAAGAAAGTTAAGACTTGTAATGAGAACTACATTAAAGACACTGCTGAGTTACGATCCAGGGTCGATGATCTTGAAGGGAAAGTCAAAGAAATCGAAAAATGCAAGGGACGATGCAGAACAGTATAGTTGGCAAAATTGCCTATGGGTATGGATTAAATGAACCAAGACACAGAATGAGAACACAAACTTGATGGTAATGGACCATGCTAAGGAACTTGGTGTCGACTTAAAATCTGACCACATCTGTTGTTCTCACAGAATTGGCAAAAACGTCAAAAAGGTCAAGGCCCATAATAGGTAGAGTTGTTACCTATCACCTGAGAGAGAAAATGACTTCTTACATTCCATATATACATTTTCAACTTGGTTTTGGCTATTTTCAATCATTGGAGCCACCTTTTCAAATACCACACAGTTAATTTTAAATACCGACTTGAAGTCATCCAATCTGCAGCTGGCCACCATGTGTGCTGCATAGCCCTGGATTGTAGGCTTCTTTCACCTTCTTAATGTGCTCAATAAAAGTGCAATTTCGGTTTTTACAAAAATTAAATTTGTACACATTAATTCGTCTTCCAGCGAATCATCTAACAAAACTTCCAGAAACCACAGATCTTCCATAGTGTACAGTGAAATGCCTGTATTGTCCCATGTACATTTAGTAGTGTTGGACAATGTAGTAATTAGGTAGTCTAGTCTAGATCTAATAGCAGCACAAAGAAGTTTTTGTGGAGTAATAATGTTGGGGTAGGAATATATTTTGTCACTTGATTAGAACACTTCAACTAAAACAAACCTGGTGAGGTTCAACAATTCTGTTGAAGGCCTTAATCAGTTGACCCTTGGTCTTTAATATTAATTCAGTCATTCGTAACCTCCAGTCATTGGTACTTTAATTTTCCATACGTGTGCTGTATAGGCTAAGTACTTGTGATGTTAACACGGTTCATTTATCATGGCGAAGTTTGTTTGTTTCAGTGACTACTTATATGTTATTTTTGTATAATCTCAAGGTTCATTTGACATTCGTCATTTTATTTCAATTTATACCATACTAGCCGTTAACGCTGAATGTGAAGGGAGACTTGCATAGAAATGGCTTTTTTTTTTTATCTCAGCGACTGGGCTGAAAGTAAAAATACTCTTACAGCTGGCAGATTTCATTCTTTTTGTTCGTATGGTTGATTCATTAACGTTAACATGTTGATCATATTACATCCTGTAGTGGTCTATTGATAACAAGTGAAAACTAAAGTATACCTTTATTTTGTGTTATGATGACCCGTTAAAACTAAAATTCGCTGTGTAACAGAACTCACCAAGCTCACTAAATTGAAATCTGAAAGAAGTTCTGTGTACATCTCTTGATAAATCTGTTGTTTTTGTTTGCTACTTTATAACCCAGGTTATGTGATGTTAATATGGTTGACTGATTATGGCGATGTTATTATAGTTCCTTTATTATGGCGATATCAATATGGTTCAGTGATCACTTGTATGTCATATTGTACAATATGAAGCTCTATTTTTTTTATTTAAACATATTTATTTCATCTGGATCGCCCTATAGTACATCGAAATGATACTAATAAGTTGGGTTCGCCAGAACGTGGAGATACACACACCATATGTACAAAACACACAGGACAAACAATGTTACCAATTCTTGGTAGATAAACAACTGTTGGGATACAAAGTACATTATTATGGACTCACATACCCATAATGAGAAATTACATACATATTATATTGCATGAATAGTGAATAAACAATCATATATCACTATAATAGAGCTGAACAGTCACACAAGGTCATTTTTTTCAGTATAAAAACCTTCTGGTGTCCACAATGTATTTTTGGAAAGCTTCACAGATTTGAAAGTTTAAGGGATCCGACAGTTCCTTGCTGCCAAAAAGGAAAATTTCGATTAATCTGTTACTTGCAAGGTGCACGATCAAATTTGGGTGGACACCTGGAGCTAAGATTGGAAAAATAGAGGCAAAGAGATTGTTTCTAGGTACGGAATACTCAGGGCAGAATAATAAAAAGTGTTCAAGATCTTCAGTAGGGTAAGTACAAGAGCAGGTAGGGTTTGGGATAATGTGGACTTTAAAAAGATCGAAGTTAAGCCTAGAGTAGGCCAGTCGTAGTTGGGTATGACAGATATTGGCAAATCTGTTACCATGGGAATAGTAATCAGGAACGTCATCCACGGCAAGCAAGGAAGCTTTCAGTTTAGATTTGAATATTTCAAGGGAGATAGAATCGCGAATATCAGAAGGAAGGTTATTCCATTGCTTGATGGCATCCGGAAGGAAAGAATTTTCAAGGCGATTAGTTCGGCATTTAATAGAGTGTATAGTGGAACTGGGTTGTCGAAGGTTACGACCATGGAAAGAAGGAGGAACAAGATTGGAAAGATATGGAGGAGTTAATTTATGGTACATTTTGTAAAAGAGGATCAATTTAAAGTACTTGCGCCTGGTGGCGAGGGTTAACCAGCCAAGTTCATGTAGAGGAGTAACATGTGAGGTATGTCTAAGAGCACCAGTGCAAATTTTTGCAGCCTCAAATTGGATTGATTCGAGTAAGTCGGACAGGCCTTGACCACAATTGGGATACAAGACACAGCCATATTCGAGAATTGGTCGAATCATAGATAAATACAATTTGGACAGTGCCTTACGGGAAAGTATATATTTAAACCTACGAAGGAGTGCAATCCGCTGACCAGCTTTATTTGTTATCCGGGTAACATGTGCACGCCAGGATAAGTTATGACTCAGAGTTAACCCTAGGTGGGTGTGTGTATCTTTCCTCAGGTATTACTGACTCTCCTAGGCGCACAGGTGGGTGGCCAGGTTTATTAAATTTGGCGGTAAAGATGAGGAAAATAGACTTTAATGCATTAAAGATGACTCGCAATGACTTCCCCCACTTCTGTATGATGGAGAGATTATTGTTCAAGTGATTCGAGGATTCAATGGGATTGTTAACGATTTCAAGAAGACTAGTGTCATCAGCGAAGAGTCTGACTTCACAAGTAAGATCATCGACTATATCATTAACATAAATTAGGAATAGAAGTGGGCCCATTATGGATCCTTGAGGTAATCCAGCTTCAAGAGGTAACCATGAAGACGATTGTCCGTGAATAATGACTCGTTGGAAGCAGTTGGATAGGTAGCTATCGATCCATGTTACGATACTATCAGAGATGCCTAGTTGTCGCAATTTAAAAAGGAGGCCAGGATGCCAAACCTTGTCGAAGGCTTTAGATACATCTAGGAAGACCATATTGGTCACTTTATCCCAATTTGCACCACAGCAGCCATTAATGCTGATTGCTGAGTAAGGTAAACATCTTTTTTTCTTCATTTTTTTCACCTGAACGACCGGGCTGAAGCTGTGTGTATTCATAGAGTTGGTATGCTATTTCCTCTTTTCCACGCTGTTGACTGACTAACATTAACAAGTGGACCTCATCACATCTTTTTCTGGTCCATTAATTACATGCAATTATTATCTGTGACTAACTAACACCTATCAATGTGTTATGCTGAATAGACAAAACTAAGATTCACTCTGTGGCAGAAGTCATCGTAGTTCAGCAATGTGAAAGAAGTGAGTGTGCATCCCTAATAGTGCTGTTTTCCGGGTGTTTTTTTTTTCAGGTTGTCCATTTTCTGCTTAGTAGAGTCAGTTCTACTTGCCTTTTTCATCCAATTTTCATTCTTGTGCTAGCTGGAAGACTTGTAAAATGCGTTGCAGCTCCATGGTGCCATATACAGGTTTGACTACCGGTATTTGTTAGGTGCGATACACCAATTTTTGGGAGGGTCTCAATGATCCCGGTGAAGATCTTAAGGTATATTAAAGTGTATAGGCAGGGTGGCTCATTAATATATCCTGATCATAATGGGGTGCATCATTGAACAATAAAGAGCTGCCATTGGCCTTTTTATGTCTACTTTCATCTCAGGAAAAACCTGTTCTATTCATGTTTCCTGTCCATTGATAAGTAACCAGATCATCGCTTCCTGCTGTGTCTTAGTGCTTGCAAACATTCTTCTTATTGCTGGATTTTTGTTTTCACAGCCTATCATTAATGTACTGTGTAAAAACCTAACCTCATGCACTGTAGTGCACCCTAATGCAGGACCAAATGATAGTTTTAATGGCAATCAACTGAAAGTATGCCACTGCAATGTTCGCAGTACAAAAAACGATGGAAAACATGAAGAAATTCAACATCTAGGACAATCTGAAAATCTTAATATAATTACTTTTTATGAATCTTGCCTTGATGTAAGCTGCCTTAACCAACTCCTACATATTGATAATTTTCAACCTTTCTTTACAACAGACTTCCCAACAGGTAGAGCAGCTAGCTTCCTAACCTATGTTCATACATGTTTGTCAAGCATCAACCATTCTTGCCTGGAGGACCCAAACATTCAATGCAGCAGGGTGGAAATATCGTCAGTATGTGCGGCAGTTCTGATTGGCAACTACTTATGACCACCAATTCATCCTGTCGAGACCTGTACTGTATTTCCTGAGTCCTTACATAATATATTTCTGGAGTCTTTATACAATTCTATTTCTTCCCCAATTGGGGGTAACTCACACATACTGATATTTACTGGGAACTTGAACAATAAAAATGTGGAATGGAACTCCACTCATCCTTATAGCAAACTTGGTATGTCTCTCTTCAATCTTTCAGAACAATTCAACCCTTTCAAGCCAAATGATGATCTCACCAGAGCAAATGAGCATTCAACTAGCCTGTTGGACCTTTTGATTACTGACTCATGAGGACTTTTGGACACTGGTGTTTTAGCTTCCGTCTGAAATTCTGATCACTCAGTCATATTCTGTTCTGTCTCTCTCTCTCTCTCTCTCTCTCTCTCTCTCTCTCTCTCTCTCTCTCTCTCTCTCTCTCTCTCTCTTTCATATCAAAGAGACCATTCTTTCAAGAAAGGCGTATGAAATTTAAAAAAGCTGACTTCCAAGGCCTTAATACTACTTTAGCCTCTGCTTCATGGAACACTGTCTTTAATGTGTATGATGCCATTCATGACATACCTCTTATTCTGACCTGTTCCTAACTACCGCCGAGTAGTTTACTACATTTACAGAAGTTACTGTTTGGCCCAAGGACAAACCTTGGATGATAGCAGAAAGTAAAAAAAACTTATGCGTCAGCATAACTGAGCCTGGAAACGATTTAAGAACCTATCTAAAATGCCTCAGCTTTTCACTCTTGATGTCTACTTAAAATCGATAGGTTCTACCAGTTTTACAGAAAGAAACAACAAAGCTGTCAATGCCTTAATATCCGACTAACTCTTGCTTTTCTAAATTGCGTAAAATATGGATGGGCAAAATATAAATCCTAAACAATGGTGAAGCTTGTCCAAATCTGTACTGTGACATAAAATTTATGATGACATACTACCCATTATTGACGAGGGCAAGATCATTTCTAATATTACCCAATAATACGAAGCATTTGATACTTATTTTGCCAGCCAGTGTCTTACTCGTGCTGATAACGATGCCCCACCCTTGCCCGATTTAACATCTGTTTCATATCTTATAAATACTGCTGATTCCATCAGCAAGCCTCGGAAAAAAAATCTAAAATGTCCCTTTTTGCTGATTCTTCGCAAATGCTTCAGCATTTACCCCATCTTTAAAATGTTGAATAAACAAATTAAAGGTAATAATCGTCCAATTGCGTTCCGCTGCAACATCTCAAAAGTATTTGAATGACTGGTTTTTAATCTCCTGCATAAATATCTGACAGGTTACAATCTACTGACTAAAAAAAACTTTGGTTTTGAAGCTAATGACTCAACTATCAATCAACTAGGTAGTATCCTCCACAACATTTGTAATGGGCTAGAAAACGCCTATGAGGCCACAATGCTGGAAGGGGGGGGGGGGGCGGTCGTTTTGATATCTCTAAAGCATTCAATGAAGTATGGCATGTTGGCTTTGTCCTCAAACTGCGATAACTTGGATTATCTGAAGGGTTTATCAGATGGATAGACAGTTTACCTTTTAACCATTTCAACAAGTTATTTTGGTGGTCAAACACCCTCCTGGACACCTGTTGAGCTTGGGGTTCCTCAAGGCTCCGTATTAGGTGCTATATAATTTCTTGTCTGCACAAAGGATACTGTATAGATGGTGTCTGTATTTTCGCTGATGACACCAGCATACTTGAAATAGTCCCAAACCCTAGAGACGAAGCATGTCACTTGAACTGAAATCTCTTAACTCTTCCTAATTGAGGTAAGTTATAGCACATGATTTGTAATGCCCTACAATCCATATCAGTCATCTTCTCTGGTAAAATCAACAAACCACACCATCCCCCCACCTTTGTAGCTGGCACTGCCATACCTTCGGTAGATACCCATACACACCTCGTCATTTATCCAGCAATCTTTTGTGGTATGCCCACATCACATGTATCGCAAGTTAAGCCAGGCAATGCATAGGACTACTCTGTAGATTAAAATTTGAGTTGTCCCAAAAAGCTCAACAAAGACTATATTTCTCAATGGTACGACCAACATTTGAACATGGGTTTGTTATTTTTGATACTTGCACACAAAGTCTGTGCAACCTAATTGAGTCAATCCGGATCCAGTATAAACTATTATATACTGGAGCTTTCAGACACACATCACGTACTTAATTCTTACATGGACGTGGTTGCCCAATGCTTGTCAAAAGGCAAAAATATTTCAAATTGCTTCTTTTCTACAAATGGTTCCATAATTTAATTTGTTGAAACGAGACAATTCATTTTGTAACAGAGTACATGTTTATTCCATGTTTTTCAAATGCAATAATGCATCTCTGATCACAGTGTACTTATAAATTCGCTGCAACCCCCTCCCCCCTTCCCCGGCATGGTTTCCAGGGGGCTGCAGTCACACACATAGTATGTATTACAGTTGGTTCTCTCTGTAAATATGTATTCAGTAAGCATTTGCTAATGGTAAATGTGTGTGTTAATAGTGTTACAATCTAAGTTTGAAGTTGAGTGCTCATGGTCAAATTGTACAATGGATAACATAAACTCCTGGTAGAGAGAGAGTTTAAAGATATCAACGCCAGGAGCATTTCCTGTGCATCTTGCATATCATATATGTGTCTCTCTGTCTTGAGAACCTCCAGATTAGAGAATATAGCAGGCAAGAATCGAATTTAAGAGCATTGAAGATGAGGCACTTACTTCCCCCAAGTCGCGAATGTGAGAAAGGTTAGGGACTTGACTGTCGTACCAATTCTGTTGGAATTTGAACAAAAACAAACAAGCCAGTGTCATCTGCAAAGAGTCTTACATAAGAGGTAATACCGTCAAGCAGATCATTTAGATACACCAAGAACAAAAGTGGACCCAAAATGGATCCCTGTGGTATACTAGCTTCAATTGGCTACCAAGAAGACGCTTGATCATGAATAACAACTCGTTGAAATCGATTCGATAGGTAGCTTTCAATTCATGTCACAATATTCTCAAATATACCTAGTTCACAAAGTCTGAGTAAAGGCCTGCATGCCAAAATTTGTTGGCCTTAGACACGTCTAAAAAGCCCACTCTGGCTTCTTTAGATTTATCTGGACCATTATATATGTTATGAACAGAGCTTGACCCCAGAGCTTATTATAAGCTGTAACTTTTAAAACCTCAAATCCACTGAATCTCTGATTGTCTTCATCAACAGTATCACCTGATCCCAAGGCATTCACAATAAGAAAACAAATAATATCTGAAATTAACAGACACAAGCCCATGCTTAATAAAATCATGCTTACCCACTACCTAAGAAGAGTGCCTTAGCGCTCAGCGTGTCTGCGGTGGTTTTCAGGCACTTGGCCTTTAGGCTCTTTTTGCTCACCATATATACACCCACACATCCCAAGAAGGGAAAAGCCGACAACTTCTGTGTTGACTAGAATACCCACCAATATATCAGTTTCTGAAATCAACAGTATAATTTAAGGTTGTTCTGGGATTCATAGACTGATTGACAGAAACTCAAACAAATTCATTGGTACAATTGAATTTTACTTTCCTGTGAAGACTTCACACTACAAGGTATAAAATCGGAGTTCAAGATAGAGGATAGATTCTTCCAGATATCACGTAAATGAACAACAAAGTTGGTAAGATGCCTCAAGTGCTAATGTCTTGGACACTGTGCCATAGCATGTATAAACAGCTGTAGGTGTGCTTTCTGTGGCCACAGTCGCACAGTCAAAGCTTGCACCACAGATCCTCTTTGCAGAAATTGTGGCAGCCCCTATTCTGCTGAGAGCAGAGTTTGTCCAAGTTACATAGAGCTTCTGCTGAGAGCAGAGTTTGTCCAAGCTACATAGAGCTTCTATGTAAATTTCAACTTAGACAACTTTATTACAGCAACTTATAATGAAAATTCTTCAACTAAACGCTTTCTCCTTTAACACGTCATGCCCCTTTATGAGTGAGTGTGTCCTGGCTAAAAATATAGACATTGTTTGTATTTCGGAAACTTGAAGATCAAAAGCAACAGCAGGATTGAACATCAAACTGCTGTCCCATTGCCAAACGACTACCATGGTGGTGTAGCCATTTCCCATTCTTAATCCTTAAAACTTGTTAGAAGGCTCGATTTAAAACAGTCTGACTTAGAGGTCAAATGGATGGAAACCTGCTTTTGAAATAGTTTAATTTTGCTTTCAAAATGATCAGTTGTCTGTGGACCATAAGAGACTCGTCTGTTTTCTCTGAGAGTGAGTTACATTAACTTACCAATGTGTTTTGTCCGTGGACAATTAAAGAGCTGTCTGATATTGATTGGTCTTTGAAGACATATTCGAAATACTTAGAACTTTCACTTTCTTCCAAATTACAGATGGTGTTTGCTATCAGTAGATTAATTAAGGCTTATGGTTTCTAATTTGACCTTCAGTGGAATATTTGGCTGCAACTGGTTTCAATATTTGTTTGTGTCCTATATTTGCTTGTGCTTTACTTTTGTATGAGTTTGGTATGTGTCATGCTTGATGCAAAGATTGAAATAGTGCATGGATTCGATGTGCAGAGGATCTGCCTTGAGGCCAAATTTAACATAGATGGATTACTTGGTGTGGCATATTTAAGTCGGAATGAGAATCAAGGTTACTATTTGACTATATTTCAATTTATCGAGATTATTTACATAATAAAGTTTTGCTTTGCTGTGACTTTGTTATCATATTTGACTGACCAGCGCATTGAACTAATTTTTCTTTGTATGGACGAGGATTGTTAGAATACGGTGATTTAACTCTTTCTGTTTTGTCTTGTATTCTTTAGGTTGGGCTGGCAATCTCAGTGAGATGTTGGTATCTAAGGAATGTAAGTGAGATGTTGGTTCCTGTATGTTGAGACTTTCCATTTTGTTTTCCTGTTTGTTTTTATTTTTTGTTTCGCATATGTTGTATGTGTTTTCATAAGGCTGTTTTGTTTGGCGTTTTGACTTGTCATGTATTCATACCTTGATGTACATGTATTAGAAGCATGTTTGCTTTCAACATTAACATTTCGCAAGGCAGTCTTTTGTATGCAGCCAAACAATAAATTTATTTAATTTATGTTTGCCTTGTTTTTTTGTTCGTTTTCTCTTTACACTGACTATTGTTTAATTTTTCTTTCAAACTGATTAATTGTCTGTGGACTATCAGAGAGTCGTCTGTTTTCTCTGACGATGAGTTATATTTACTTACCAACGTGTTTTGACCCTGGACGACTAAAGAGCTGTGTGATATTGAATAATCAGTGGATTAAATAGGGAAAAATTAAGGAGACTTGGATTTATATACAAATTGTCTATTTCGAGATTCTCGTACCCTTTGTTATATTTGCCGCCGTACTGTCATTACCAGCACTCAGTCATTCATCTTGTTTTGGAAAGACATGTCTTGGTTGCTGTTTTTCCCTCCCTCCCTCCCTCCTTTTTCCCTTCTTTTGGTTCATTTTGTTGTTTCATTTATGTTTTTTTGTCTTCTGAGGGCGTTTTGACTTGTCATGCGCTGCTATCCTGATGTATATGTATTGGAAGCATTTGTGTTTGTATCATTGGACATTTCCCATCACTGTGCTGATAAAATTATACTGAAGAAACAAGTATGTTAGCACTCAAAAGCACACATGAACAATGAGCTAAAAAATCTACTCGACAATGCAATATCAGCCAAAAGAAAATACAAAAATAAGGGTGACCTCATAAATTTCTATCATTACAAATAAGCGGTAAAGAAATGCCTACTAGCCTACAAGAAAACCAGAGATAAAAATAGACAAACAATTTATGAAAATCTGGATGTGTCCCACCCACAGCTATGGAAAAATATAATGGACATAAAAGATGGTATTAACAAACAGGCCATTCAGCCTCTGAGGGATGAAACTAACAAACTAGAAACTGCCCAAACTTCAACTATATTTGGTTGCATTGAGTCACAGCCTTTAAACATAGTACTTCCCATTGAAGAAGCCACCAGCAAATCGGGAACTGAAGCATATAACTGGGACCTCAAAATTGACAGACATAAAGAGTGCATTAAACAAAATGTCTCTTCACTCCTCTCAAGGACAAAATAGGATCCTCCCCTGTATGATAAAAAGGCAGGCCCTAACATGGTCAAAGCAGCATACATCACCTACCAGTCATGCAGGTCTGAAGGCTCTATGCCTGACGAGTGGTAAAAGGGACATAAGGTCCAACAAGTCTGTACCAAAAAAATCCTTGGAGTCTTTAGTTACCATGAATTGTCCTTCAAATCTCAGCTGGACAAAGTCTGTGCCACCGCCCTCTCAAATCTAAAAAAAAAATTATCAGAGCTCCTCAGAGGCTCCAAAATTAAAATGGAGGTCCATTTGTATAAAACCCTAGTGAGGTCTCACCTCAAGAGGACATACCCAGGATGGTGTGCCACTAAAGGAGATTCAAATAAGATCTACAGAGTGCAAAGACAGGCACTACTCAGGGTTAATGGTGCTTTCTCATCTACACTAACGTCAACACTTGAGGTCCGTACTCACACACCACCCATAAGACTTAGACTTGAAGAGGTACTGCTGCAAGAATATGTGAGAGTTTGTAGAAGAGGCCCTGGTGACTACTTCATCCTGATCCACAAAGTCTTAGTAGAGAAAAACTTTCTTGATCACAGAATAGTGACTCCTGTTCACATGCTTAAAATGGCACTGAAAGGCACTATTACCAATATCTCCAAGATTGAAAAAAGTACAAGCATATCACTAAACAGACTGCTGCAAGACCCTCCAACTCTGCATCCCGTGAACATGAAAGTGGGGGCGTCTGGTATGAAGTTACCAGAACAAAAATACAGAGCAAAAATGTCAACACTCCAGATCATTGATGACTTGCCCCCTTATGACACTATCATTTTTACTGATGGCAGCACTGTCCCAAATCCAGGGTCTTGCGGGGCAGGTGCAGTGTTCAACGAAAATGGTCTACAATCACAGCTCGCCATCTCAACCAAGTCAGTCTTACCACGCAGCTGAGGTTAGCATGATGAATTGGATGCCCTGCACATTGCAGTTGAGTTACTTCTGCGTAGACCCAACAACAATTGTTATTCTGCAAACAGTAGTGTGGCAAACTGCGAGATCCATGAATCATACCAATGTCTGATCAATGAAATCCAAAATTCAGTCACACTATTGCAGCAGGCTGGTCTGCTGGAAAATATCTATTGGACTTCGGATTACGTTAACATTGAGCCAAAGACCCAGCAGACCTGGCCGCAAAGAAAGCAGCTATAGAGGCCAGTGATCTGGGACTGGAGCCACCCTACAGCGGAAGATTCGTCAAACAGGCCATCAGACAAATATCTGCAAAGAAGTTTCAATGAGCATGGATCACTGATAATCAGTATAAAATGTTGGATTTAATTCCTGCTCTTCCAAAAGGAAAAAAATATCTCGCATATGAAAAAAAAGAAGCAAGACAATAATTTTTAGACTGCTCACAGGTTTCAACTGTCTTAATGAACACATGTCCAAATAAGGCCTTGCCAAATCACCGTGTTGCCCCTGCAGTGAAAAAAGACTGTGCAACACATTCTACTGTATTGCTTACTTTTTGCTGATCTGAGAAGGGATGGCATCAAAAAGCTTTATGTAAAATCCGGTTCTCCGCACTGGGAAAGATCAATCAATCTTCACATGTTAATTTTCCCTACAAACATAGACAGTGCTGTTACATGGGGAATAAGAAAACTAGTTGGATGCTTCATACCTGCAACAAATATCTCCATCTAGACAACTCTCAGCAATAAACTTTATAGTTCAATTTATTGATCTGTGCACATACAGCCTGCTTATCTCATAAGCAGTATTACTAAGTTTAGTATTAATTACATGATGTGTCCACCCCTCACCAGTGCAACCTTGACTACATTTGCATTTGGACTAACTGGCACACCGTATCTTTTTTCTTTTTCATCTTAAGCGATTACCATCGGTATCTTTGTGGGTATTTACCAAGTGAGATCAATTACTTACAGCCAGGTTATTTACTGAGAGATTACATGCGGCACAGGAGGACAATTAACTTGGCATCATCATCATCATCATCATCATCATCATCA
Source organism: Hermodice carunculata (assembly GCA_964020975.1). Classification (NCBI taxonomy): domain Eukaryota; kingdom Metazoa; phylum Annelida; class Polychaeta; order Eunicida; family Amphinomidae; genus Hermodice; species Hermodice carunculata. Next base: position 55,466,597 of record OZ026628.1, on the reverse strand, counting down.
TCATCATCATCATCATCATCATCATCATCATCATCATCATCATCATGTTTTTAACAAAATTTTGTTGTATCTATTTTATTAAAATGTATGAATGAAACAAATATGTAAGACAGAACAAAATAGGAGTGAAATTTATGATTGAAGGCCGGAGAAAGTATAGGTACATAGCAGAAAATCATGCCCGGGAGCATGCTGTGCATAATCACATATCACCCGTGCCATTAGCGTATTCTGGCAGCCACATATATTCATACGCGAGTGTAAGTAAGTCGGCTTTCCCCATCAGTGAGGTCCCTTTATGGGAAACCATGTTATGTGAAATTTACATCATTCTGTACTTTGTTATGTTGAAATGCAAAACTCCGAAAAAAAAAACCCAAGCAGTCGCCTTTGTGCAAGTGCGTGACGTTTTGCAGTCTATTGCTTTAATGGCAACATTTACTTCTGCTACACACGTCATTAGAAGGAGATACGCGGTATATACACGCGATTGGAATCATGTACACAGTGTCTTTGATGAGTCTTAAAATGAGTGGGTGACAAAAAGACACTTTCACGATGCCACATAGTCTCTCGTTGGCGAACATCTCATTACAGTCTCATTAGTATTTGCCAATCATTTCAGTGTTTCCGTTAACCCCCAAAATTGGGCTATATTACCCTTTGAAAACCTGAAATACCCTCTGAAAAAATTCTAACGGGTCACGAGTCTTGTTTATTTCCATGTAAAATTTGTGAAATTCATTCTTCTGCCCACATTTCCCTTCTTGTGACCCCCTCGAAAAATTCCTAACCGAAACACTGCATTTATGTAACATTCTTTTCTGTTGTGCGAGACCCCTTTGGCCACTGCCCATGTTTCAGGAGGTGGACACCAAACAGGGACGTATATGGATGTCAGGAACAGTTCGACAGCTCAAATAATTTAGTACATACTGCAGTTCTAGTTTCACAATTTGTTTATGCAACACACAAGAAACACATATCAGGTAAATATTTTCCCATATTTTGCAAAATCTGAAAATACAAACCATTAGAAAATAGAGCTCTACTCTACAACCTCAAGATACACACAAACCATGGTTGTGTATTAGCCATGTTAGGTGCATAATGGCATATAGGGGTGTCCTTATTCTTGTGGGTGGAAAATGTCAAAATCTCTGCATCTTTATTCACTCAAATCATTGTGTACTACAACATTTTATGTCATTACTCCTATGGAAAATTACTGTCAGCTTTTTATAATTATCACACAGAAAAACCATACGTTGATCTGTGACTGCCCCCCCCCCCCCCCTGCAACAACGAAAATCCAATATAATCTAAAATTATATGGGCAATCAGCTGGCGCCGATTAAAATAGTGTCCGGTGCAAAATATGTAATCCTTAGGTTAAACATATTTTTATTTCCGTAAGGATACAATTGGGAAACAGGGCAGGGCCATATATAAATCCCTCTTGCACATGAAAAAGATTAAAGAACAGGTGTCACGTATCACATGTTCAGAGACAATTCACTTTTAGCAAGAACGCCACAAGACGAGGACAGGTAGAGTGGCGGCGCCACGCGGGCATAAGCGGAACAACACAAGACGTCAGAGATAGAGGGTAGGGAGATGAAATCCTAACACACAGACGATACATTTCTGTTTTATAGATTTTGACCATAGTATAAACTACGTCACAGCTCCCAGTCTGCCTATTGTTTTGATAAAGTTGTCGACTGTGTCAAAAATAGTTTCATTTTGCTTGGAGGCACATGTTTTGGACCCAAATAATAACGTTGAAACAGTAAATGGCGCAAAGGATATAATTTTGTTCTGAAGTGTATTTCTCTGAGTTATATAGAAAGGACACGCGCAACAATAATGAAAAACATCTTCATTTCCGTTTCTACAGGCATTCTGAAGGGAGTCTATAAGACCCTTTTTGAACAGATCCGAGTTTAGCTTGCTGTATCCCATACGCAACCGTTCGTGGGAAACAGCAAGCCTTCTGTCATCTCTGTGGTATAGCTTGTTTGCACCTTTTTCCCCAGGTCTTTTTTTTTTTTTTTCTTAAAAGATGTACCGGTAAGGTCTTCAGAATTATGCACATCAGCAGGCAAGTTATTCCACAATCATACAACCGATGGAAAGAGAGAAGTTTTAAATAGGTTTGTTCGTGCTCGAAAAACAGAGAGATTCGTACCAGATCTGACATTGTACCTGTTTCTTTCATTGTCCAGGTTAGGAATGAGATTGCATAAGTATGAAGGAGCTACACCGTGCATGATCTTGTAAAATAAGATCAGCTTGCTTTTTTCACGGCGCCGAGATAATATTTCAAAGCCTGTTTCTTCATAAATCAAATCATGACTAGTTCTAGAAGTGGCCCAGTAATAACTCTGGCTGCTGCCAATTGAACGTTTTCAAGTTGTCGAGTCTCTTGCAGCGTGCAATCCTTGTGACCAGTCCATCATCCTTAATTTTCTTTATGGATCGTCATGAAATTCATTGGAAAAAACGAAATCTTTGTTGTTTCTGAGCCACCTATAATGACCGCAATTAGGAGTTAAAATGTCTTGAAAGATGCAAAATTCTACATCTCGAAAACTAATTGAAATGTATATGTCAAATGTATGAGATATGTAGATTATGTCCAATGAAAATACGTTATAAAAGATCAGCGACCTTGACTTATTTTTGTTAGGCCAGTAGGCCTGTAAATTTATAAGAGGTAATTTTGTAATGGCAGGGTGTAACTTGGACATCAATGACAAATAGAATTGAGCCTGCAGATCAAAATTACACTTCCGTTGTATATAAGACTCGATTTGATAACCTACATTTAGGTTAATTTAACCCAATGATTGTGTTACCTTCAACAATTTTTCCAGGCCATTAATCACTTAAGAGAAGAACATTTAATTCAATATCTTGATAAAGAATAAGGCAAATGATGCCAAACGTACCACAAATGTGTATCATGGCGAAGTTTGATGTTGCATAATATGGATTACCTTGATTAATTTTTCAAGGTCGTGCAGGGAATACATTTTAGGAAATGATTTTTTGGTGATGGTGGTCAGCAGAGTATTAGGCCCATGGGCCAGTTGCTGTACATTTTTACGATATTCAAACTATGTACATGTACCAATTCACATCAAATAATCATAAAGCTTGGGAAAGGGCATCCCGGCACTGAATTTTGACTTAATCCTCTAACACTGTGTCAAATAACAGCAAAATCCATGGTCACAAGCATTCCAAAGATCTTCATTATCAATTGATGCCCAAGAATTTTGACACTACTAAGTCAGCTTCAGTTCTTCAATTTCAGCATTTCGCAATTGCATTTTATAAGCAAAACATAATCAGGATCAGAGTTTCATATTAGACAAAAAAAAATTGAACTAATTTTATCAGGATCAGAGTTTCTAATTAGATACAAATTTAACATACTGTTTTACATGAGGTTGAATTCACGTCTGAAATATATTTAAATAAAAGCAAAATGTAAGTTTTCGAATTTTTGCCTGACTCTTTCAATGCCAACTGCTACTAAAGTCGAACTATTTCCAATGTAAGACGAACTGCTCTGAAATATAATGGGGGGGGGGGGGGGGTGCCATATTCGCATTCCTTGTGAAAAGGCCTTTCAGTCAGGTATTAGCATGCATATAGTTCAAGGTAATATAATGTCGACAGCTTTCCTCGCCACGGTTTGCACAGGAAAGCTGTTGACTCAGTCGGAAACTTAGCACTGAAACAGTTAGAAAGCAGATCTCTGGTCCAGGTCATTAGTTTTCTCGGCGAGCTTCTAGTGCACTCTTTCAAACAGCAGGTCCCTTTTCATAGTGACGAGGGAGGTTGTTGACCCATGTTCACAACCAAATTGTAAAGACTGAAATATCCACTTTTCATCAGGTTATGATTACTGAGCAATCTGCCAAGTCTACCGGGGTGCGTAATTTTGTTTGAATAAAAGACACAGCCTATAACTGCTCTCTTTAATTGAATAAAAACACAGCCTATAACTGCTCTCTGCAACTGAGTAAAAACACAGCCTATAACTGCTCTCTCATAACCCTCATAAAATGTTCGTTGTGCCTGATCACAGGTATCTGTTGACACATTTTTTGCGATATCGATGTTGTCGACAATTTGTGTGTGCTCAAAATGTTCATATACTTGCAAATAATTAATTTAAAAAATCATGTATTTGACCACATTCTAGAGAATCAATAATAATAATAATAATAATAATAATAATAATAATAATAATAATAATAATAATAATAATAATAATAATAATAATAATAATAATAATAATAAATTGACAAATATTACGCACAGGTATTTCATTTGCATTTTCCCACACACTAAAATTGTATTGGTTACCCCGAAATTAGATGACAGTGGTTCATTTGAAGGTACGACATGCTGAAGACTTGCAGTTAAGATCTGTTTCCCACGTTAAATCAAAATGTTTGCTAGCAATATATGTGACTTATGGCCAACACTGACAAAATCGGAACGTCGTGCGATTAAGAATTATACAAGGTTCAAGTTGCCCACTAAAATTGGTGCTTCAATCGCATAGAAGTCTTACCTCTTTAGTGGCAACTGTCACCAAGGTTGAACTACGTAAGTGTTACGTCCTTGAATTGTCATAAGGGTGCTAGATCCATATTCTTCGTGAGAAAACCCTTTTTTCCAGTGCCAGCATGTATATCATTCCAGACAGAGCAGCCCAGGTCAACAGAATTCTCATTGCACCCAACGACCGCCTATGAAACCTGTTTATCCATACAAACCTTGGCACTGAAAGAGTTAATTACTTCCAGAGTTGATCCAGGTCAATAGCTTACTCGAGTTCCGCGCGCTTTTGGTGCATTATCTTATAGGAAAGTTGTTAACTCAAGTCTTAAACTTAGGACTGATAGGACTAAGAATGACATAAAACAACACGAGTTGATCAACAGAAACAGAAGCAGGTTTTATTAAGTGTGGCATTACGCAACCAAACACTACATGATACAGCGTACAAGGCACTGAAAGTAATACTGTTAGACGTACCAGAGATCACGTGACAATATCGTCAACAGATGACCACGTTCCAGCTCTGTTGGTTCCATGGCATTATTTCTACGCTGAGGAAAGTTCTTGACCAGTCGCATGTGATCTTCACAAGTTTCATCTCTAGTTCTCACATTATTTTTCTTTACGGTTGGCATTGGTCAAAAACAGAAGCAGGCATCCTTTTACCACCAGCCGGTCTTGGGCAGTCAGAGGCAAGATTTAACCCACATTATCAGTTCTGACCTGTCATAAAACGAAATGTCTCCAACCCAGGTTGATCGGTAGCGCTCCCTCTCAGGATGATATGGCGCATAAGCACATGGAAAGCTACCAGAAATGTCTACTCATTGTTGATTTCAGTATCGAAATATGAATTAAATGTCAGAACAACCCTATCTGAGGTAACGTCCAGCATGTGCATGAAAAATTAGCATCACTGACGAGGCTTCCCATGTGTCACACATGAAAGTCTGGCCTTTAATGCAGATCCTTACGAACAAAATTGTACTTTTGCTGGACTTTTCAGGTCGAAAGAAATAAGAGAACTCTGTACCCCACTAGACCTTAACTGTCTGCATAGTTCATCTTAACGTCGCCTGCTAAACATACTCAACTTTCATTGTTTATCAGCTTTGAGTTTGAGTTTTATGCCTGTAGTTGGAAACACAAATGTGTGCATGGGCGCAGCTGGCCTTAGCTGACGCGGGCAGACTGGTGAGTAGACCCGGGAGAGCAACACCGTTACTCTAATCAAGGAGGGTAGAGAGAGTCTACCCTCCTTGCTCTAAAAATATTCCACAGAGGAAAACTAACAGTAACCCACAGCTTTCCTTTTAACTACAGTCCCGGGCCCTAATGTTCTGTTGTATAATACAGCATTTATCGTTTTGGCACGATGTGCATTCATCAGCGTATCACAGAACTGTCTTGCTGCCTGTGATCCACTGTTTTTTCAACAGTTCAATCGTAAGAGTATAACGGCACTTGAGGTTAATTCTGAGTCTGTTTTGGCACACCAGATATAACATGTAATGATTATAGTTTTACACCCATCGAATCACCTCTTCTCGCATATAATGAAATACTGAAATTCACATATCACAAATTTCATAGAATAATTGATTTTGGCAAGTATGATTATAGAGGTCATCGAGCTGATTACAAAGAATATATATCAACAACATTTTGACTCTTTATAACATTGAAACTTGCCAACCTAACAGGGCATTCTGAGGTTGCAAGTACTCTAACTGTTCTCTGTGTGTTTTTTTTTTCGTGCAATTAGCGTCAAGAGCAAATTTTCCGTATCCCCACAGGACAGTATTCAGTCAACAATATTCCTAAGCACATTCTGGAAAATTAACGTAAAGCGCCCGATGAGGAACGCAAACTCCGTTGTTGACTTGTGACATCATTCTGTCAGACCCAATGCACTCTTTTAAACGAAAAATCTAGTATTTACCAGCAGCTCTATTGCCAGTAAGTCGCCATCTGTGAATGTACCATTTCACTGTTTAAAAACCTGAGCTAAACCAATTTATCACCTCGCTGCAGTAGAGATACGGTCTGGACCTCGGGACTGCTGGCGTTCCAATTAGTATACTGCAAGGAAGGTAGACCCTCCTTGCTTAGTGGTAAAATGATAGCAATGCAGTTGTCAGTGGTGTACAATTAATGTACAGTTTTACATATATATATATACTCGATTTGGCAGCGTGACTTGAATATCAATGCTGCTATGAAAACATAAAACAAAATCTTTTGTACCTTCAAAGGGTCAAAGGTTAAATTGCATAGATATATAAAATTGCGAGATATAATATATATATATATATATATATATATATATATATATATATATATATATATATATATATATATATATATATATATGTATATATATATATATATATATATATATATGTATAAATGTAACGAAACGACGCATCATTGTGAAATGTAACGTTATGTTTTGGCACAGTACTAAAATCGGTGGCAACATTGCACGCACCAATGCCAATGTTTCGTCATAAAATAAACTCACATTCGGCACACAACTGGGCCCAAGTAAGCTATTTGTAAACATCGCTATAGTAGACGTTTGACTGACAACTACTTGATACAAGTCTTGTACAAAGAGACATTTTGTTTCTTTTCTTCGTTTTTAATTTTTTTTGGGGGGGGGGGGTACTGCTTACTTTATGTCTGACTTTCGTCTTATTTAAAAGAGCGGAAATCAACAAAACAATTAACATGTCATTGAGCTATATTTTTCAGAAAAGGTGCGTTCATCCAAAGCCCTCAATTACAAACGTTTGGTAAAATATTTGTTTTTGCAAAGAAAATGCCAGAGATTTTATATCGCATTTCTGGTATATATTTAACTTATTACACATCAAAAAGACACATATCTATGACGGAAATACCATAAAACAGAACACTTTCATTGTCAGTGGTTCTGGGATGTCATCGTCAGTTTTTGTACCACTACAAAGTTTGACTGGTTGTATCTTTAAACCAGTTTACATATAACCTTTGACCTTTCACTCATTGCCACGTTATGCACCACTCGCTGAACGACCAATTCATTTGCAGATATAGACAGTCCAATGTATATGTGCATAACTACATAAATAAAAGTCGCACTTATATATAAATGTATAATTTCATAAGATGTAGTAAGTCAAGAGACCATATTGCAATAACCGTTGTCCTGTTCAATGAATCATGTCATACTTTAATATTAAACTTTGGCGTCTTTCTTGCTATATCCCAGGAATAATGTCACAGTGATCGATCCCCCAAATGACGCACTATTGGTGTGGAGGGTCGTAAATTCTCTCCTCCCACCCACACCATGCATTTAAATTATACGTTTTTCCGTCAACACTTTTTTAAAGTAGTGAATCGATGCATTCGTGTATTTACATTTTCATACAATTATAATCACTTGTTTTGTTCTTTCATTTGAACATAACGTGTTGTAATTGGACAATGCCTCATGGAATTTGTCTTGTACGTTGTTGTTCAACTGAGTATTACAAATAAACGATTCATATGAAATCACAACACCCGTTACATGTTCTTTGACAATTGAATGATTCACGTTGTTCACCACCATAAGAACGGCGCTCTTATGCCAATCAACAAACAAAACGTGACACACAACAGAACATCGAATAAAAGGTTACATTATGACATACAATGGGCACACGACTCGTCGCGTAGCATATAACCCACCTGAGTACTAATGTTAAAACCGTCCACCCTGTTTTCAGGCAATATCTTAAGACAATATATAAAATGCTATCTTGTGAGTATTGTAGTCATTTTCATTAAACTTCTCTCTTACATACATAAATGATTAACAGTCCACCTGGTACATTGAAAATATAATCATACGCTGATTCAAACCCTGTAAGGTAGAAGTGAGTCTCCAATTTTCAGTAAATGTTCAACTGCTTACAGAGTGGTGAAGCCTTATTCCGCACCCCAAATCTGCGCCCGCGAAAGGTCCAGGAGCCAAATCGCCACTCAAAGCAGAAAGAAAGCACCAAGAAAGTAGACTGTTTTGTCGTATTTACTTTTACCTTCAAAGATATTCTTTAAAAGTTGATCGTAACTCAACAAGGTAGGTCTAGTCAAATATCACAGTACAATAACTTGGACATATCAGTTGTGGTCTTCATGCGCTGTGCATATGAATATATATATATGTATGTTCATATTTTACAATTTTGCTGAGTAAAATAGTTTTGTAGGCACAAATGTCACCCGAATTTTGTGATACTATCACAGAAGTTCTGATACTTTTGAGCGAACGATAAGATTTAACCCTTTCTTGATCAGGGTACGACTGAGTCAACAGCTTTCCCTGGCACAGGTTGGGCGCTATGTGCCCAACTCGCACCAAGCTATTGACCCAGAGCATGTCATCATGAATGGACTTTCATACAAACCTCAGCAAAAATATTTTCTAGAACCGAGAAATTTAAGTAAAAAACGTTAAGGCTGACGACAATAAACATCCGTGCGCTTTGGGGCAAATGAAGCCCGAAAGGGTTAACTTAAGTGAATTCAGTACCAACCTGCAGGAAAAAAGGCGAATGTAAAAATCCACATTCGGTCTATATAATATCAGAAAAAATGTGATGACCGACATTATTGAGCAAGAAGAGTGCTACAGATTTATGTGTAGACTGCTTGTTTTGAGCAAAAGAGATGACTAAACACCATACCAGTCTGCACAGGTGGCAAATGTAAAAATGCACCTACCATACCTTCAAAAACAACACCATGAAAATAAATGATTCAATCTAACAAAATAATAGACTTTTTCCATTCAGCAATCATAACTTTAATTTACCATAGTTGTGCTCAAAAGAGGGAAGTTCATAAGCTTAATGGCTGTGGTTGGAAACATATATCTACATGCAAGATATCCATATCAAAACAATGACAGGGAAGGTTTCATGAAATAATGACGGATCCCTTCTGTTTCAATAAATACTACAGACACAAGTTTGAGAAATACAGTGAACCATTCATCCAAAGAGCTTTAAAAGGGCGTTTCATCACATTTAAGAATCAATTATTAATTTGCCTGAACAGGTCGCTTAACATTGCCTGTTAATCTGTTTTCTTCTTGTTCTTTCTCTCTTTTACGCTTACGCAATTCCTTCAATAAAAACAACTTCTGTTCCTCAGGCAAAATGCTCGCATTGTTAGGCTCGTTATACGTAATTTTATACATCGTGTTGAAATCATGTGAACCTATCTGCTCCATGGGTTTCTGGGCCGGTTTACAGCTGTCGGGAATGTCCGCCTTCATCGCTACAAACGCTTTGTGTGTTGTGCTTTCTCCGTCAAATTTCGACGATGGAGGCACGTAGGTATGGCCTTCGTGGAAATCTCCATATCTCGGCCTGGGGCTGACTTCCCACTTCTTAAAGAAGTGCTTGTTCATGGTCATGTCGTCCAACTTGGGCAGCACTTCTGCTTTCTTGGTGACTGGCATCTTGGATGGCGGCTGGTAAGCTTCCTTTAAGTCAATGGGTTGGTAATCTCGCTGAAAAAAAAAAGTCAAAAATATATACCTGATTCTTATCTGAACCTGTACTATGAAAATTTGGTAATTATGGTTTGTTTGACAGGTATTCTTCTTTGATATGAAGCTCTGCATTTACAAGCAAAACTTCACATATTTAGCTAATTCATCAATTGCCACGTTCATATTTATTCATTATTATGTGGGTTGTCTTTGCTGAATATTTGGCTTAGGCAAGGAGCCGCTACTCAGAGAGACGTGTACGGGTAAAAGGCTCTGAAACATGTTGAGTAGTTACCCGCTGAAGACCCTTTAATTTATTTGGGCTGATACAGCCTATGTCAAAATTTTACAGAGGAACGTGTGCAATATAGACAATAGTAATTCTATATATATACAGGTTAGACAGGGACAGGTTTGCTTATGGAGAGTAAAGAGTTCGAACTGCGGAATAGGATATTGACTACTAGAAAGTGGTTCTGGGCAAAAAGACACAAATACAATACGATTATTAGTCAGTTTTGCCTAAAAAGTTGATCCCTTGCATGTTTATATTTGTACTATTAACCTACCAGGGAGTCCGAGGTGAGAATATTAAGCTCTTTTTATTTCAAGCGTGTTGCTTATAACGAAATGGATACGCCACCCTTACAATGTGTAAATTTACAATTTCACAGCCAAAAGTATTTGTATTTTGTTTTTGTTTTTTTATTCAAGAACATATATATGTAGTTTGTAGCTCAAAAATTGAAAGAAAGAAATAGACCACACAGAAACGGCACACAAAATAACTTTCTATTTCCTGGTTGTCGTGGAATCTCAGGTAGGCCTACTGCTTGTGGGCAAATCTAACCGTGGATCTGACTGACTCGTGCAAATTGTCTAGGGTAAGAAATGTCCGGCAACATGAAACATGGATATGGTCATCATGTCTTGTACTATTTCATTTTATTTTTCTTTAAGCTCTGTGCTGCACAACGACCACCCCAGTCGCTATGCGCCTCCCACTCTCTCTTACTGCCACTGGCAGCAGCAGCAGCAGCAGCAGCAGCAGCAGCAGCAGCATCATCATCATCATCATCATCATCATCATCATCATCATCATCATCCATGACGCCATCGACATTTACCCCCATATCAATACATGTATCATCATCTTTCCACCTGTCATTTCCCATGTGCTGGTGCGACTATAATAGCGGGATGGATTTTTTTGTATTGAAGTACGCATGCGCGTGCTGACCATTCATTCTCTCTCTCTCTCTCCCTCTCTCTCTCTCTCTCTCTCTCTCTCTGAAATAATAGGACGTTTGAAAGTCTAGGCCCAGGTGGATTAATGTTTTATAAAACACGAAGCCCCATTGGTAGAAAAGCCCACACTCATCCTTACCTTTTGGTGGGTGGTTCCGTCGAATGGCCCAGTGGGGGGTTCGTACTGGCCCAAGTCACCTCTTATAGGTTTGGATGCTGTGTGCTTCGCCGTGTCAATGCCTTTGTACTCTTTCTTCTGCTCCGTGTCAAAGTGGCGTCTAATTAAAACGATATATGCATGCTTCATCAATAAATACTATTCTGTATGATGTATTTAGCTCCCAGACAGGCAGAGGGTAACAATTTTCAGAATCTACAAATTTTCATGAAATTCCTAAGATAAACACAGAAAACAAAAAAATTTTAAATCAGCTTTATATGCGCCGAAAATCCAAGTGTTTCTGTCTGTGAGTCTATAGGAAAAGGCTCAGATCAAGAAAGTTGTAGTAGACTAGGGGAACACCTAACAAAATCACGAATTATTAACATTTTATGCATTGATACTTAATATGTACATTGAATTATATCATTTGAAACGGAATCACTTGACTAAAAGCATAAGGTAACATACATTTATATACATATATATATATATATATATATATATATATATATATATATATATATATATATATATATATATATATATATATATATAATATATATAAACTTTTACTCATATTTGTAATCACTTTATTTTCCCAAAATATCCAAGAAATGTGTGTTTTAACATATCATACTTTCTTGTAAAAAAATCAAACAACCAATGTATAACACACACACACACACACACACACAAAGAAATGAAAAAAGGAAAAACAACAGAACTGTATACACGCTGACTGTAAGTCAAACACCTAAGGTTTGATAGACAGTGTCAAGAAAGAGAGCAAATTTTGTTTCGTAAAAAAGTCTCTCAATCCTTGAAATAAGATAAGAAAACGCTGGAGAGTGAGGGAGGACTTTCTGCTCTTAAAAACAGGAAAAGTGTGAAAATTCATGGAAAATATATCTATATTTCTTTCTTACCACTAGAAATTAACTCTTCTTTCCAGAAATGTAGAATATTTTCTTATCTTACAAAATCTTAATCAAACAATAATTTTTAAACTGTGATTATTTGGTCTTTACAAGCTGACTGGCTTGTTCATTCAATTAACCTGATGGTATAAAAGTTCAATCTTAAGAAATGTGAGACTATGACAGCGAGCTTTGTTTTGCAGGTTGCCCTTAATTCGTGCCTTTATCTTTGTGCTTGGATTCGGGTGGGTTTTGAGCTAAGCAAATACTGTTGAATGCACGTTAATGATCCCATGATAAATTTTAGCTCAGGTGAACAGCCCTACCCCCCTCTCCCCAAGGGAAAATTCCATTTGCACACTGACCACAGAATTGACAAAGCCCGCAATAAGGTAATTCAGTTTATCCAATTGTCTCATTCGGACGCATATATTCATCGCACCGTTCACGTTTAAGTGAGACCCACGTCAAGCCGAGATCAGTATCCAAATTGACAGAGTGTTGGGGGGGAGGGGGGAAGCTTACTCCCATTACTGACGATATTGGGTATGTATGTGCCGCTCTAAAGGCCCTCTTTTCAGCAAAATTTCCCCAATAAAGGTCCAGTATTATGCCAAAAAATCGCTAAAACGGGTAATTTTTCTCTTTTATGGCCCAAAATTCGGGAGTATTTCCCTTTAAAAGTTCAACATTTTCTTCCTGGAGCGCTTTTCTCACCAATTTGGGACCATATTTTCTACTATTTCGGTTAAAAAATGTCCTTACAAAGGGTATATTTTTTGTGAAAAAGAGCCCTCACATAGGGTGAGTTTTTGAAAGGTCGAGTTGCACACCCCCACCAAAAATTTGGGGCAGCCCCCCCCCCCCCCCCCAAGTGTTTTGTGGTCTTGTAACAGTACCAAGTCAGGCTCACAGGCGCTCGTAACGCTCAGTCAGTCAAGCTTTCGTTCTAATATCCGTGTGGGGGGGGGGGGGGTAGAGAGGATGAACCCGGAACATCTATGGCTATACGTTCAGTGACCCACACAAGTAATTGACTGCACAGATGAATACACAATATTTTATTGCAGATATGGCCCTATGTGGGTCATTGAACGCAAAGCCATAGATGTTCCGGGTCCATCCTCTCTATCCTCTCTCCCCCTCCCCCCACACGTATATTAGAACGAAAGCTTGACTGACTGAACGTTACGCGCGCCTATGAGTCAGGCTTGTCTGCCACTAGCATCTAAGTTTCCGACCTTGTGTATTGTATAGTCACCAAAGTCATTTAAAGACAAATTGACTTTGATGTGTCATCTTGGGAACTTCAAATTCTCGTTATGACCAGCACACCAATGAAAGTAAGAAAAGAAAATAGGAGAGAGGCAAAATTTCTTAAGATATATTATGCATTTCAATTTGCCAAAAAATGAGGTTTAAAAATATTAAAATGATTGCATCCACTTATCAATGAATAGTTTGTAAATTCTGTGCAGCTGGTAAACATCACTGTAGTGCGAAAATTCAAGTTCCTGACCCTTAAAGTGATATATCCAAAAACAGCATTTTATCTTTAATTTAGAGTACTATCTGACAAATAGTATTAGTCTTGGCTGAACCACTGCTTAACCTGTCAAATATACACTTAAATAGGCAAAATCCAAGCCTTGTTTATATATTATTCACTCACTCACCCACTCACTCACCCACCCACTCACGCACTCATTCATTTATTTATTTTCAAATGCAAATTTGACTCACTCCTCATTGAATCTGAGATGGATGGTAACCGGGGCCGGGTCGACAGCTCGGGGTGGTTTGTGACCGCCCTTATAGTAGAAATCTCTTTTGAATTGTGTTTCATCGTTAAATTTTCCACGCTTCCTCACCACGATCTGAGGCTTGTGGGTGACTCTCCTGGCTGGCTGCGCTCCGTTAAAAGTCTTGTACGTTGACCCACTAGTCGTGTCCATGTACAAGTCACCTGCGAAATTACAATTCAAAGGGTTAATATTGACAGTACGTAGCGTCCTTCCAGGTCATTTTGATACTTCTGCATACTTATGGCCACTTGTGTCCCAAAAATATAATTTAAAAACCTTTTTGGTGATAATTATGAAAGACACAAGAATTGCACAGATAAAACCAAAGGTCGTCGAAGATTTGCGATAGAACAATAGGCCCATAAGATAAAATTAACGATGGAAAGCAACAAACTTCACCTTCTAACTTAATATTTCCGTCTGCTTGGCGAATCAGATCAGCTGGCTTCCCATCGATTGCTTTGTACGATGACATTGCTGTTGTTTCGGGTACCCTGGTTCTTTCCGGATATAATATGGACCCCGTGAAACTGGGCAGTTCGCCAAATGTCATGGTGGGTTGTTGAACCCATCTCTTGTAATGGTCCTTGTTGGTAGTACGACTGTCAAATTTGGCACCAGACTCCCTCAATTTATGACGAGACTGGGGGCGGATTTGAAGGGAAGGGAGCGCTTGCTGCCCCGTATAGTTTACGTTGTACGACGTCCGGGCGTCAAACGGCGCATTAGGAGGCTCGTAATTGTCTTCCTACAATCACAATTTACGACAGAAGTTCTTAAAATTGCATAAAGTCGTAGCAAACGGTACCAACATTAACTCTAGAAACAAGGTATGACACGCGCAGCAAATAAAGTGAAAACGTGAACATGGGTGGAGGTATGTTAATTTCAGTATACGTCTCTTGAAGCAACACTACAATAATAATGCATGCAAAAAAGAGAACACCTTTAGAAAAAAAAATCAGCATATCAGGAAACAACATCTATTTTGTATTGCTTGCTCTGTATTGATTGCAAACCTGGGGTTTGTCTCCCAAAATTGTTGGGCACCAAAACTGGACTTAATTTGATCCTTCAACACCCTGCCCATTGTTCATTTTTTACGAGCAGTAGCTCACATGTTTTGCCGAGATCCAACGGTACTATGGCAGACATCCTACGCTCTGAGGCTGTAGACAGTTCTGAACAATTCTAAAAACTTATGACCTGTCTTTTCTAGAAATGTGGTATCATTGCTATCACTATAAGTATCAGGCACAATAGAAAACCACTGGCGTTGTGGTTGGACTTTCGTGCAACCTACTGATCAGCAGGGGGTGATCTGCTATCGGGACAAGCAGCGCCTTGCATACGAAAGTTGTTCTTGGGTTGTTTTATGCGAAATGCACAAGAGAATAGAGTGAAAAGATAATAACCGAGAACAACCAACACAGGCCAGGCACATTGGTCGGCCAGCATAAATAAATGAAGTCCCCTCCCTCCCCCATCACATATCGAATTATGATCCAGATGAAATGGAATATGTTAGGTCCCCGCATGCCATTGATGCACAGGCTGGTGTAAATATTTAGTGTTGGGGAATTTTGCAGCATTTTGAACCCTGTGGTACTACGCTAAAAAGAAGAGAAGGTATATTATGAAGTCAGGATGTTAAATCTGTGTTTATCGTGTATCAGCATATGAATTATGTAATCAAGCTTTACCACTTGAAGTTAAAAAAAACAAACAAACAAACAAACAAAAAACAAACACAAAAAATGGAAACGAGACATCAGAAACTCATTGTAAGCAGCCCCAGTTTAGTGGTCTTCTTTGCATATTTGTGGTAGGGTTCCAATATTAGATTATCTCTCTTCGTGCCGAGTTTTTATTTTTTATTTTTTATTTTTTAATTAAACTATGCATGCTTCAACTGGAGAAAACATCCTTTCACTGGTAAGCTGGGTCCGCTCGCTCTATCCTACGTGCGTTTAAATATTCATAAACTCTGACGTTTGAAGCTGTGGAACTGTTTTTGTGGACAAATTAATTTTAGGCGACTCGTAATGCTGACCAATTATATCTGTATCACATTCTCACGTACCCTCACAATCAGACCAGGCCTGGCGTTCATATCTTTTGGAATATAATCTTTCTTTTGCACAGTCACAAAGTCGCCGGGTGGAGGGCTGGGGTCTCTCGGGGATGGAGGTGGTCTTTTGGTGCTCCGTGGGCGCCCATGTTTGCGGTCATAGGTAGCCTGGTAGTCTGACTTGGGGACCGTGACTGAGCGCTTCTGTACCACTCTGGCGTGCTGTTTTTTCATCAAATGAGGATCCGTCCGGTCTTTCCTGTTCTTGTGGTACCTGTTGGTGGAAATATTGAACAGAAAATTAACCCCTTGTGTGCGGGTCACGACAAAAGTTCCGCTTTTATTAACCAGTATGACGATTCTATCGTAAAATTCGAATTCTACATGCGAATGACTCATCTTGCCTCGTCTATATTTGGTTCTTCCGTGGTAGTTAATTGTTCAGGTCAACAGCTAAGTTTTCTCGGCGCCAGATAAAGGACGTCAGGGAAAGTTGTTGACTTGGTCTAGAAAGTACCACTTGAAGGGTTAATTACACATTTCTCGTGTTTCACTTTCAAATAAAATTGGGCGTCGTGTGTGAGAAAATAAAGTATATCTGGCAATTATACCTGCAAGTCTGCAATGGCAGAAAAAGACCAAGAGGATGCTTTCAACGTTTTTTTTCCATAGTATGCAAACTTTAGACCATAATCACTTTTTTCCAAATATTATGGGAATTTTCTAAAAACTTGGAGTAGAAATTAATTACGTCACATCCTACTGGCGGACATAAACAATTTTATCCCCCAGTCTGTATTCTCCAGATTTTCTAGGTAACGCAGCTGCAAATGATGGATAGATTTATAAACAGAACTAGAAATGAGACCGGTTGTAGTCATGGAATATATCCTTTTACAGCAGAGAATTACATAGCCTAAATTGTCCAGCGCTCTGGAGTGTTTGCTTTCTCCGAACCTAATGGGTCTTGTAAATGCAAGAGCCGATGCAAGTCGAAAGTTAAATATGATCAAACAAATCAATGTTGAAACGTGCCTAAAGGAAACTTAAATTTGCTTTATACAGGCAATTGCTCTCAAAGCTGTTTGAGCAATCATATCCTGGGGTAGACTGTGATTTATTTATTTCTAGTATAAAATTGCACGTAATTGGATATAAATACCATATATAGATCAGCACTTGTTAACTTCAAAATAAATAAATTTGATTTTGTTATTAATTTGCACATTTTTAAAACAGCCTAACGTCGTTATAAGGACATCTGTTCTTGAAAAATGTGTCAGATATATGAATATGTCACATAAATCAATCAAACATCAAGTAAATAAATAAATAAATAAATAAATAAATAAATAAATAAATAAATAAATAAATAAATAAATAAACAAACTAACAAACAAATAAATAAATAAATAAACCCACAAATACGTGTGTCGTTAGGTGAATATGTCTGATATCTACCTGTCGTTATGATGAGGTTTTTACTGAGTCTTGCAGGACGAAACAGTATGACTCAGAAACGCGGTAACAACATAGACTTTATTACAGCTGTTCTCTCTTATCAGTCCTCTGCCCTCTCTTTTCTGTCCCTACTATCTACACATTTATTGACCAAACCATGGTTAATTTTGCGGTGTGATATTTTGTTCTCATCTTCTACCCAGAACACTCCCTTTATCTCCAGGTCGCCAAACGGGTTTAAAATTATGTACGTCTCGAACGGACATATGCACATGTGGTATTTTATGCATACAACTTACTGCAGATGTGTCACCAGAGCCATCAAGTGGAGACATTCATATCAAGTGTTGAAGTCACTTTATGCGAAGAAACGTTCTATATCCCTTAACATAGGTATATGTATGCATAGCGGTGTCTCATTCAACTATTTCCCTGATGGAGATAGAAGTATATATCTATGTATTATATAGGGGGATATATTTCGTTTTAGAACAGTACAAAGGGTAGATACTGATGGTTTTGGTTATAGGCTTCAACAATATAAAATAAAAATGGGATTGTTACAAAAAAGAAAATCCATCTTCAATGAACTTTTTCAAGGTTGTGATTTTTTAAAATCGGCTTTTATATCTTGAAAATTCTCTCTCTGTTCCTGTCTCTGACTCTCTGTCTGTCGCTGTCTGTCTGTCTGTCTCTGTCTCTGTCTGTCTGTCTGTCTCTCTCTCTCTCTCTCTTTTTCTCTCTAACGCATCTATCTCTGAATTGTGATAGAATGGAAACTAATTAAAATAAGATTTGGTTGAGAGAAAACGCATCTGCTTGCCTTGAAAATGAGTAAACTTGAAAATGTTGAAAAAAATGAATACGATCACCAAATGTATTTTTAACACAATCCTTTGAATGGAAACAGACCCTTCATCTTTACTAGTTTTAACATGAGATGTACCAAATGTTGCTAGTGTGCCAAACTAGCATTAATAACAATTTTGCAACTTTCGTTTTCATTTCATTGGAAAAACCTATATCATAAAACCAATGAACTGAAGTTGCTATTGACACTTGTATATAGAATACATTGTAAGATATTCAACTTTCAAAGTTCAGTGGTATGCCTCATTAGAATCGATTCATATTTCACAATTTTCATTAAATTTGATGTATCCATGGCACAAACCAAACAAGAGGGCCGTGTGAACAGCCCGTCTTCAGCTGACATTTATATTCAACCCACAGTTAGTCCTACTCTTGTCCATACTAGGGCATGAAGATTTTGGAGACGACGTAAAAAATGTGAATTTCCATTGCATGGTAGAGATCCACTCAAGGTACACTTCCACCAGTTTTAAGTCGATCTAAATATGTAAATTGTTGAGGATGGGCAACGGACGGACGGACCAACCTATAACCTCAGCTGACTGACAAGTCAGCTGAAGTAATGAAAAAATTAAGTCGGTTTGACACCTTTATCTGTAATAATTTTGAAATTTCATTTTTTTTTTAAAGGTTGGATTTGCCCATATATTTATGCCCAGAAAAGTAAGCATATTGTCTCTTCATTGAATACTGGGACAATGTCGGACTTCAAATCTTGAATATATTTAAAACTAACTGCTTCTGGTATGAGTACGCATGCTGCATCTGGCAAATGGCACAAAGCTTGTTGCATTTGAAATCATGATAACTGGAGGCATTTTACACCATTAAGGTTGAATATTATCAAAAGCTAATCTCATATATACATACAATTCCATGGTCTATTTTTTCTGTAAAACTCAACAATGAGGCACCCTTGGGACTGGGAAAAAGCGCGCTCTGCAGGGAGGTGCCCATTCCATAAAAGGTCAGGCCTTTTGAGCAGTATGGCTGAGAATGGACATGGACGTGCGCATCATAATTGGTTTAAACATATATTTATTCAGGAAAAAGAGATTGGGAAAGAGGGCGCAGCCCTATATGAATCCCTTTCGCAAGACAAAGAGAAAGAGAAGTTGAGACAAGATACAACGAAGAAACGCCACTATGAGAATGAACACCACTGAGTGTTGTAGTTTAAAAGTAAATTTAGAGAAAACAGAATGTATACATAGATCGGTAGTGATACAGGAAGACAGCTGCCTGGCAACATCTCCGCAAAATGGAGTACTGGGGAAATCTACTTTAGGTGTGAAATTTCTTACCAATGAATTTGATATGCAGGTTAAAAGCTTTGATGGTAAGTTCCAGCTCATGCACGATGTTTCAAATATTTGAAAAATGCGAGACCTGTTTTCAATTAGGAAAATTTTAATAGGGAAAACATAAGGGGTTTCTAAACAAGTTTACAGTACCTCGATAGTGTCACTTAACTCCGAAATTATTAAAAGGTACAACAGTCAAATTATATGTTTATGGGGTGTTATGTACCAAAAACCAGGTCACGGTGGATTAAAACTTCCCAATTTTGAGATGAAAGTTAAATCACTAGTTATAACATGGGTTAAACGTATACTAAGTGAAGAACATGCTAAGTGGAAACGTGTTATTCTACCTTTTTTTTTTTCAGGCGTTAGAATTTATGATTTATTCCTAAGCCGTTGTTCTATTGGTTCAGTACGGACTGGGATTCCTGTATTCTATTATCAAATTTTGAACGTTTGGAATGAATGTAGGTCTATTTCCCAACCAAAATCTGCAGTTTCAGTACGTAAGGAAATGTTATAGTTTAATGAGAATATAACGGTTCAGGCAAAACCATGCATGCTCTATCAAAAATAGTATGAAAAAAGTATTAAATTTATTAATGATATTGTTGATGAAAATGGTGAATTCCTCACTCCAGAACAGATGAATGTAAATTATAATTTTTCAGTCAAATTCCTATAATATTTATAAATACGTTCAGCTATTCCATACAATTGGAAGCAAGTATTAAAAAGACAACATGAAATAACTCTCAGAAACATCTCACTGAAATTTGGTATAAATGGTAAATTTGATCAAATTGAGAAAATGCAGTGCAAAGATATTTATTTGATATCAGTAGAACATGGGCCTGTAGCTGAACCTATACTTATGTTAAAGGGGCAGCGGGAGTATAAAAGGCTGAAGGAACAGCATGATTCCCATATGTCATTAGCTATAGATCAGTTAAGAGCTCTGGCCCCTTTTGGATGAATATCAGAAATATCTAAATCCTTGAGGGAAATAAACTCAATTTTTCTTGATAACATTCTATTTGAAGGTATGTAGAATGCCCTGTCTGAAGGGCAAGTCACGATCATAAGAAGTTTTTGAAATATAACAGATTGAAAATTCTGCAACTCTTGAAATTTTGAAAGTTCTGGGCTGTTACAACAGCCATTTCCCTCCAGCAGGAGTAAGGGCTAGATAAGCACGCATGTTTGTGGTTGGAGCTAATGGGTTTAGGTTTACACCAGTGGGACACAGTGTGCTGGCTGCAGAGCAACAGTAGATAATTGACCACAACTGGACATATCATAGTTACGCTAAGATGCTGTTTGGCATTCTTTTGTATGTGGACCAAAAAAAACACAAAAACAAACAAAAAAAACAAAAAACAAAAAACAAACAAACAAACAAAAAAACAAACAAAACAAAACAATAATAATAATTGTCTCAGGGTTTTGATGTTCACTGATGCCAATAGAACTATAAAGTGTATTTACAGTACTTTCATAACTTCATTGTTATCATGCAGTGTGTGCTGTTCAAAAAATCAGCATTTTGGCGTGCTAGTATGTACATGTATTAGCAATGGACAGAGTTCCCTTTCTGTCTCTCATGTACATGAGAGAATGCAAAGCCTACTGAAAACAAGTTGAGGTTAAATATTCAATAAATGAACAAAATAATAAGGATGAAAACCATTCACATTAGTATTAAAACTGTATTCATCATATCATATATATACAGTACACGTAGTGTACATGCTATACTGTCACATATTACATGTAGACAAATTTTTTTTTTTTTTTTTTTTTTTTAATTTTTGTAGTCCTGGCTGACAAAATCTACTCAAATGCATAGTGTAAAAAGAAATTTCACATGAAATTTTGTCAGTGTTTCATTCCCATATAGGTCACATTTGTCGGATTAGGTAGCCAGCATCTGACAAGGTCTGACAAATTTCAGCACAGAGTCTGATATGCATATAGTCTATGTGTTACTGTCACATATTAGACACAGATATACACATATTTGCCGATTGAACAATGTATGTTTTTATTATGTGGCTTGTGTCAACTGTACTGCCCATCCCTGGGTCTGGTCTGTATGGTACAAACCCCCCAACTGTGAGTAAACCGCCAGTCTGATAAGGAGTTAATTGATTCCATCTTGATATGGTGTGCAGGGAGACTTGTTAGCTGCTAACAACTTTTGCCCCTTTAAGAAGCGGGGTAATTGATTTGCTGAACTTCCTACTACCATTGATTTATGGGGCAAATTTTTTCGCTATTTTTTAAAACTACAATAGAAACCAAATTACAAGCTTTTCAATTCAAAATTGCATCGTGCTAGTGTTAACAAGTATTGGTTACATACAATGAGTGTGGCAACTGGTAGTATTTGTGAAGTGTGTAAAACACAAACAGCGACAATGTGTCATAAATTTAGGTACTGTCCCTCTTCCAATCAATTCTGGAATCAACTATCCACCTTTTGGGATACATATATGCATGAAGTTATTGCGATTCAACAGAAGGATGTTATGTTTGGTTTATCTGAAAATCGAGATGAAATCCTTTTGGATTATTGTATTTGCATGGTAAATATTATACATATTCATAACAATATAGATCGGCAAATTTAAATTTTGAGCATTTTTTGCATTTATTAAAGAGGAAGATTTCTGTTCTTAAACACATAAGTGCGATCAACGGTGGACTGCAACAGTTTCAATCTAAATGGGAAGCCCTCTAGGATGTTGTTCAAAGTAGACTGTTGCAGGTGCTTTAATTTAATGTCACATCACTAAGATTGGACAAGGTTGATACATTTTTCATTTATTTTCTGTTATTACATTACATTGTAATACCTTGCACTGAATAGGTTTTATGGTGCACATGTATTGTTATTTATTTGATTTCAATTGTGCTGCAAACGTATTTTTTATTGCTTGTTTGATGGGAACTCAATAAAAGAAATAAAAAAAATGAACACTACTGCACGCAGACAGAACGGCAATGCCACATAATAAGAATTGCTGACATGCCAAGACGTCACAGACAGGGAAAGATAATGGGGTATGCCATCATGAACAGGCACTACGTCACCACACGTGATAACGACTATTTGCAAAAATCATGTAACAGCTCCAGGCCTACCTGTGGACTTGATGTACGATTGTACAGCGTAAAAATGTTTTCGTTTTCTTGAAAAGTGCAGTTTTCATTTTGTACCCTTTTTCCTACTTTCACTCCCACCAACATTATTATTTCTAATGACTGTGAATTTGATTCAGATAGACTTGTTGGCGACCTCCGATTCGATTCAAAATAGGGAAACTGACAAGTTCTGTTTTCATTGCTGTATCCGTAGGTTTTCTGTGGACACGATGGACACACTTACAAAATTAAATTTTACGTGTTTAGTTTCAAAGATTGGTTTATCACACAGTTCCGTAAAATTGTTTTTTTTCCCTTTTTTCTTCAAAATAATTTCCGTGCATCACTGCTTTACGGCAATATGGGCATAACAAGAAAGTTAGTTTCATGGACATTTGCACATTGTTATTAATAGGAAACTGTCGCAGTTTAAAAAGGGCCCTGTTGACCCGAACCTTGAGTCACTTAATTGCTTGTATATTTCAGATGTGCAAAATGCAAGTGGTGGTGGTGGTGGTGGTGGTGGTGGTGGTGATGGTGATGATGATGATGATGATGATGATGATGATGATGATGATGATGATGATGATGATGATGATGATGATGATGATGATGATGATGATGATGATGATGATGATGAAGAAGAAGGCTTGGAGTTTCTGCAATAATTTTCTTTTGATAGAAGGTTGAAGGTACCTTAATTCTGCGGTTTCATCTGTTGAATACAGGAACTTTGGCCTTTGAAAGGTTCAGTCAGTTTCCAGCGATCACACTGTACTCTTTCAGTGACACATTTGGACTTCGTCAACAGCTTTTCTTAGCGCGTATTGAGCGTGATACGCCAAAGCGAGCCAAGGAAAGCTACTGACCTTGCCCGGTATATTCTATTTTGCTACAGACAGGATAGTACTTGAATGAAAAGTCTTTTTACGAAGAACCAGAATCTAGCACCCATATTATAATTCACAGCAGTTCATTTTAAGTAGTTCGACTTTAGTCGCAATTGGCACTGAAAGAGTTAAATTTTTTCTAATGTAGACATTCTAATGCGGAAGCTGTCATTAGGAGTAGGTGACGTGCATGTAATACACTATTAATATTTTTATCATGATATTTATCTAGATAACAAGTTTTGTCGAAAGTTTATGGTAGATCTTAACTTCAAGCACACTGGGGCCAGACAGAAACAGTATTTAATGTGATTGGGAGCAAAAGATCAAGTATTTAATCGTACAAGATCGCATGTTCGACCGAATTATCGATGTAGGACAACATACGCTTTATTACTACTCCTAGCCGCATTTTATGTTAGGAAAATCACTTTTATACACTCTAAGTAGACCCTTTCCGGCAAAAAGGTTTATTAAGTGTCATTTATATTTGAATCGGTGTAGACCGTCCAGTTGTAGGCATCATATTTGTGATTTTATATCATAACAAAGGCCGTACGTTGCGACGGATCACACGCACACACAAATGCGCTTCAGGTGTTCAGTAATATTTGTTTGATTATCTGTCCTATTCATGCTATTGTTAAAATTATTTGTCAGACAGTGTATATGTCACCACCTCTTCAACTGTCCAGTATCTCCTATTTTCAATTCACTTTTTTTTTGCATGTGCTTTTCTCCCCATACAAAACACGGTATTATTTCATACAGAACAGACCAAAACCACATTTTTTATGACCATTTACTTAGTTTGCATTATTTTGTAGAGTACCCGTATGAATAATAAATGGAATCACCTTGATTTCGGACATTGTAGTGTTTGCCTGTTGACCTCAGTACGTAGTTCTTCATACTTTGTAAGTGAATAGACCAACTTAATAGATACAAATAAATGATACTTAATTTATCTTTTGCATCGTAAACCCATGAGTGCTAAATCACTTGAACTGTTGGATTCCCCCCCCCCCCCCCCGAAAAAAAAAAACAACCACTGTGCCCAAATTCAGTGCGAACGTAAAACTAAGATTACGGGGCAGATATTGCCACTTCATATGCCTCATTAGTGCACACTGTCCACTTGAGTGCTTATCTGTGAGTCAACAGGTTTATCTAGATGAAATCCTCAAATAGTCTAGTGGCAAGGCCGCCAAAAACAGTATGCAGTAGCTGTGGATATACTTTTGTCGTCCTATAGCTTGAGTACACATATAAAGTAATATGACACAGTACTCACCGGGAAAAGAGACAAAGAAAGGTGAAGGATGAAGCTCAAGATGAAATAAAAAGAAAAGCTATATTGATAAAGTACAATTTAAAAAAAAAAATGAAGAGAACAAGTGCGAACCCTTCAATAGTGCATCCGATACTACTACTTGCTCACCTAATTTACAAAAGGAAAGATCAGTTTCTTCAAGCAACATCATAGTTTGCTGACAAATCGAGTTATTTATCTCACCTTGGTGGATTGATAGTTTCATAGATCTCCGGGCATTTTTCTTTCCAGTCTGGGAATTCCTTCATCAGTTCTTCTAACTCTGTCGTCTCGTCTTTTTTAGGTGCCATTTTGATGTATTCGTGCGAGATGCAACACAAGCTGAATATAAAATGTCACTTGTGTATTTTGTATCAAGCTCCTTAATTATGGATCTCCGGATATTGTCTTCAATGTCTAGAAATTCACGGTCACTTGTAACTAAACATTATAACGCGCTTATGACTTGTCCTATGTGCCAGATAAAGGCGAAAGTTTGTCTTCTATATTTGTCACCTAGCCCTGTGCTTGGTGTTACAATGACAAGGTCGTTTGTGTGGTTGTAGGCCTCTTCTTGACAACGGTCTCCAGGGACCGCTATAGCCGTAAGCCTACCGCTTTCAGAGTAGGTGCGATACAATATTTGATTTGTTCTGCACTGTAGACTATCGACCGTCAGAGTGGTTTCAATTATTGCCGTCAGTGTGCGCTGTGTATGGGATCAGCAACACGACGAAGCTCCTTATCAATGCTTTAAGATCGGAAGAGAGGAAACGGTTTTTAAGTAACGGTAGACAGCATATGTGAAATTCAATGCAATTGCAAAACTGCATATTTCAGGGGGTAATTTTTTTGTGCGATATTAGAAACCTGGCTTTTCGTCTGTTTACATTGACAACGCAGATGTTGCGCCCTCAAGCGGCAGTTTATTTTTTCACGAGCCCAGCTCTATGTGGGCCTCTCGCATCAAGGAACATGAGAAAATACAATAACCCGCACACGTTGATTTGTTGCTCAATCGAGAAAGCAAACATTAGCGTCCACAACATTTGAGTTAATTTTAAAAATGATGCGCAAGAAAAAAATAATGGCAATTGTGGGACACTAGCATTTATTATTAGAAACGTAAGGAGCCAAAAATGGCAGGCTTGGATATAAAACTGCGCCGAGTGAACAAAATTTATTGTTCAGGTGTACGTATTGCTTATATTTCAAATATTTCAACTGAAACTTTTGTACCAAAAATGGGTAATGGTTCAGGTACAGTGTACAAGAAACACATTTATTCAGGCGTATTTCGTTTATCAACACGTAAATGAAAGGTACTCCTTTTATCGCTCATATGATTTTTTTTTAGGATCCCGTGATCCAGGCATAGGCTGGGGGGCGTGACACTGGAGTTTTCACTGCCCCGTAGGATGATGCTTTTAGCGCTGAATGTATTGGACGAAAAAGTCAAGCAAAAGTATTGAAAGCATCGATACTAGACAACAGACTTTACTGTTTTCGTTGGTTAATAATAATATGAAATGCGTGCAACCTTGGAAGTGGCAAGTTCCGCCTCCCTGGGCCTGGTGTAACTGTAAAGATAAAAAGTAGAAGTAGTACTAGTGGTAGTGGGCGAAGCCATCTCCTCAGACTCGTGGCTAAATTAATTACACGAGTCATTTTTCGTGTACCTCAATGACGTCCCAGGCGACGTCACAGTTAACACTGCAAAAGTGTTAGGTGATGACTCCAAAGCCCATGCTTTAGCCTATGTGAGAAGGTAGATAACTACCAACTAACCAAGAGTCTTTTAACTCTTTACAGGAGGACCTAAATTGACTGAGCAGTTGGCCTGAGAAGTGGGCAATAAAACGATAAATAATAATCCTGTAGAACTCCGCTTATTTTCCCTGGTCCTGTGTCATATCTGATACAGGTGACTAAACACCCCACCCCACCCAAAGCATGAAAGGCTCAGGCATTTCCGGGGAACTGTGCACACAGTCATGCCTCATGAGAGCCCTGATAAGGGCTACCATCTTTCCCTTTCCTTCCCAAAAACCTGTTACTCTAGTTAACTCTGTTCTCTTCTAATTTTAATGTTCCATTTCTTTTCTCCCAGCACCCTACCATAAAACCCTGTACAGTTCTGACCCCTGTCTTTCAGGACTGGTCAACACCCTGTCAAACCTAAAATCCATCATGCTGAAAACAGCTACCTTGAAGCACTCTCCAGCAAGTGAAGGTTCCTTTTGTGAACCTATTATCTCATATTAATAGTAATTGTAAACACTGATTGATTAAAAAAAGTCCCTCCCATAGTGACAACTAAGGAAACTAGTTTCTCTTCAAGAAGTGCCAGCAAGCACACCCAAGGCCTGCCTTATCAGATAGATTAGTATAAATAAACACTTAGGGATACATCTAAGAGTATACCCAACCCTGGTTTTTTCCCTCAAATCCCGGGTTGGAGCCCAGACAATATTTCAAGCATGTAAAAGTTGTTATAATGCCACATGCTCTTCTTCTTTCAACTTGACTTAAGGCACCGGCCCATACCTGAGACCTTCAAATCAGTGAAATTGAGCTTTTTTACTTTTGGGATAATGAAGTGCAAATCCATGCCAAATAGTTTCATTTTAACATGTTTACTTCTATGCAAAACTTAAAGATGAAAAAGTGTCCCTCTCTCAGTACAAGCTTTATGGAGTCAATCAGTTGATTGGCATTTACAAGTGGTCACAAATGGTGATGTTTAGACAACCATTCACAGTCAAAGCCTCACTGGATGTGTTATTTTACAAGTGACTGGTTAGAACCACTATATTGTTTGTAATTGTCTCGGTCAAAGTTATGACAGAGTTGATAAGATATTCAACATTCTGTTGCCCATAGAATTTAGCACTCTGTCCCTGTGCTGGCAGCCATTTTCAGGGTGATATATATTATAATTAGGGGACTTTCTTACATCTCTGACTAGTTGTTGAGGGGAACAGTAGCTGGCAACCATTTTGAGAGTGATTTCTTATCTGTGATTGAGTAAACAGGTAAAAACCACATGTGCTTGATATCAGGTTTCATATTGACCCTATTCTTCATAAAATATATCATCCATTGTTCTCATAACAACCCATTACACATGAATGATAACCAAGGGTCTATTTACACAGGATTGAAATACATATGTATGTATGTATGTATGTATGTATGTATGTATGTATGTATGTATGTATGTATTTTTTTTCTTATAGTAGCATATTCTCTAGAAGAAAACCTCTGATTTCTAGTCCAGGCTCCAGGCTCTTTTTACCTCTGCTGACCACAGGTCGCAGAGGTCACAGTTCTGTCCATCCTAATGTCCTTCTGTCCGTCCATCTGGAACCTTTTTGTTTGTGAGCGCGACACAGTCCACTGTCTTAAAGATAGCCCCATGTAACTTTTCGGGTGTATAAAGTGTATGAAAATCTAGGTTGACATCAATACAGGTGGGGCTATATATAGTAATATGCAATATACAGGTCAAAATGTGAAAATCTTGTGACTAGTCTAGCATCCTTAATTTTTTGTGGATCTTCGTGAAATTTGGTGGGATTGTAGAAGAGGTCAAAATCTGGTTTGCTTATGATGCCATAGGCAACACCTGTACTTTGACAGAAATTCCATATATATTGAAAAACAATTGAGACATGTGAAAATCATAAGATACAGATTATTTTGTATGCTAATATGTTGTGTAAGATCAGTTGACATCAATGGCAAAGACAACTGAGCCTGTAGATGAGAAATCCACAGGATTATATCCAGTAAATTTAGAAAGACAATACAACCAAATGAAAGTCAGGTTCATTCATGAAAATATTGCCTGCTCAGCAGCACTGTGTTCCCACTCAAGTGTATCATTCAGAAACAATAACATTTGAGTCTGCTTTGCAGGCAATGACAAATAATACTTTTTGCACCCTTTTAAGATTTACAGACAATCTTGTTAACCCTATAAGTTTTTACTTCCAGACACCTACTACAACCACAGAATCTCTGCATTAGCACAGAGTTCTCCTGTTTGATATTTATAAGATATATGGAGAATCTTACATGGCTGAGAGTGAGTTACTATTTTTCTCTCATGAGTGATTGTTGTTGGTAGGGAAAATCACTCACTCTCCGGCCATGTAAGATTTTGTATGTTCTATGTTTAATTTGGTAATCATTGCAAAAAAGTTCCCTAGGCCTTCTTTCAATGCCGACCTGGTCTGCCATGTTTGTTTACATTCCTCACAGTTATTCCATGTCCCGCATGACGTATAATCAAACATCGCTCACAAACATTTTATTTTGTCTAAATGTCAGTGCATCTCGTCAATGATGCAGGCGAGTTGCAATTTACTTTGTTGTTTAGGTCATGTGATCTACAGTGAGTTACTACTTTTGGATTTCATTCCAGAAAATGATAATTCACTCTCAAGCATACAATAAATACCGGTAATGTATCTTGCCTGCATGGCTGGGTGAGGCGCCCTACATGCTGTTCCCTACCTGACTCTAAATCTGGGCCAAATAAATATCGGCTGTTTCCGCAGGCAAAATACAATAATTATTGCAAGTCAACACTGCCCAGGCAAAACAAAGGAAAATGGGGGACTCAATATTCAATAACAGTGTTTCCATTAGGATTTTTTTCAGAGGGTTCCTACCTGAAAGTGAGTCAAAGTTTAAGCTATATTTTGCAAACGTAACAAAGAATATATAGGAAGTTTGGACCCTTTGAGTTTTGCTGAGGGGGCATTTCGTGATTTGAAAGGGTAATATACCCCCATTTGGGGGTTAACAGAAACCCTGAATAATATGACACTGGCAGTCTTAATATATCTTTTTGGTCTTGATGCATATTTTCAGCTTAATTGTGCTGTGAAATTGCTTTAAAATTAGATTTTATGTCCTCATATTTAGGCCTACAGACATTTTGTTCCTGATCAAGTTAATTGTTTATATATGGATACTATTCTTTATGTTATGATATGCTAGGATGACATCACATTTAAAAGTTGACTTTCTTTCCTTCAATTTGATTCCATGTGGTAAATAGTTCCACTTCTTAGTGGTCTGATAATAAAAAGGATCATTGATATTCAAACCAGAGTTGGAATTGTCATAATGAAAAGCAAAATCCAGAACACTGCTATGAGTTTCATAATTATGAAGCTATGAAACTCGCTTAAATTTGTGGGTAAGGTATGTTGAAAATAAAAGAAATGATTAAAATAAGTTGATATTGTTTGCCGTCAAAAGATGACAAAACCATGCCCATTAAAAATTTGCCTGCAAGGACAGACCTATGGTTGCACATCTTATACATTGGCAGGATGTTACTATATAGCAGAGTATAACAATCTGAAGGGAGCCACAGCCTGTCTACAGAGGCAAATGAACTATCTATACACTTCTGATATCTGCAGAATATAAATAACTGCCGTAAGGACAACTGCCCGACACTTGAGACTGTTCACCTACCTCCCACCCTCCAGTCTGGACATAAGAAAAATATGCTGCTCTAAAAATGACAGATTTGTTGGTATATAACAGAAAAGTGTCAGGCGCATTTAGATTCAAAGCCCTTCGCAGAGCTGTTCACATTCATGATCAAAACAAGTAAATTGGTTTAGTTTATTTTAGTTTAAAAGCTTTATTTTGATGCAGTAACTATTTCTACTCACTATCAAGTTGCTATATTTTGAAGGAAATTAAGTCTCTTGTTCATAATTGAGTTCCATTGTACTGTGTGGTTACCTTGTATATGATACTGAACAGAGCTCAAAATAAGTGCTTACTAACTCTGACCTAGGCTTATAAAGAAGTAAGGTTTTCATTGTCTGCAAGTTGTACTTTTCATTATAGGACAGTCTGGCCTTCATTCTGTGTTAATCTTGATATTTGTGCTTGTCTGCTGTATTGCAGAAGTATTCCTCTCTTTCAGGAAAACTCATTGTGTATATTTATAATCATATATTACTATATATTTATAATCACCATTTTCCAAAAAACCAATATCACGATTCCACTGGTCCAGACACTCTATCTCAAGTCATTAAACTATTTCTAGCTTTGCCACGTGCATCCAATAGGATCACAGCCATCTTGGAAAAAGATTCCTGATCATAAAATGATGATGATGATGATGATGATGATGATGATGATGATGATGATGATGATGATGATGATGATGATGATGATGATGATGATGATGATGATGATGATTATTATTATTATTATTATTACAAAACTGTCAGACTGATAAGGTTATAAAAAAAATGGAACAAGCTGCCTTCAAAAACAGCTGCAGCTCTGTCCCTGCACATTTTCAAAAAGATAGTGAGATCCCTTCCCAATCGATAGAAGAATAAACAACCACGTTTAACTAAGTTTGGGGATGGCCCATGGAGGTCCAGTGATCAGAAGTGGCATTCATGAAGGATAAAATTGTCAGGCAGACAGACATTGTACAATCCCCATATGACATGAAAATAAATTTGTTCTGGTCATTCATTTCTGCATGAATATAACTTTTACATGAACCAAACTTTACTGACACGAACCAGTAGCATTTTACAGTCACAAGATAACATGTAATAAAAACACACTTTGCTTTTTGTTTTGTGAAGGTTCTGATGTATGCTTCATATCACCATACATAATACAAAAACAATGGCTTAACAGAATGCTATCCTGATGAAGTCTGGGCACTACAAATTTACAAAGTGTGGAAACATGTTTCTATTTCTTGAATCCTTGAGCACCGGATTGAGAACTCTCAATGTTGAAGTTCACGATTTTAACACCAGATAACAGTATCATAACAGTTGCCCATGAAAACATCACAGCAAAGCCAAGTTAAATGAAGATCAACTTGTCATTTCATTTTTCTTACAGTTCATAATTTCACCACAAGGTGGCAGTTATAGGTGCCATCTGAAGCATGCAAGCAAAACAATTTTCATGAAGGTCTACATGTACTTTCACCTCCGTTTCTTCTGAAGTGACTATTTGGTCATTCTGAAAATGTAAGTTTAAGTTGGTGGTAGGGGTGTTTTGAATGCTGTATAAATTCTTCAGCTGAGTGATGTCAAAGATTTTATTTATAATGAAAAATGACTTAGAAATGCAATTGGAACACAGCCACGGGAAAGCTTTCAAGTAAAAAAGAGACATGCTCTGACATAAGAAAATCATTGCAAGGAAAATACCCCTACCTGACTGGTTTAAAACCTTCCTGGTTTCTTTTTTCTTTCTGACTTGGGTGCCTGTTTGCTTTTTTTAGAAGGCTTAGTGTGTCCGCCAGTTGAAATTCCAGGTTTTCTTAGGCAAGCAAAACTATATAATTTTCATGACAAGTAAGAATTACTGGTACTGATAATTGAAACAAATGGTATTTTCATTTGCTAATAGTTTTATAGGTAGTTTTGAGGTAATCTGGTAATGTGATGTATCAAAAAATGGGATTTACCAATCTACAACAAGAAGTGACATATTTTAAATTTACTGCCATCCTTAAAGGTAAGTGATTGTGCTTTAAGTTTCAATTTTTACAAGACACCCCAGGCTTTAGAAACAAGCATCTTCACTTGACCACCAAATCACCATCTACCAGAGACAGAGTTTCTACTTTTAAATGGTTCAAATCAATTCCTGCGTAAGGCAGTGTTAGAAATGAAGATGAAAATGTCCTTCAACTGAACACAGGCAAGTATATTATGGGTACTTAAATTGACTTTTGTGTCACACATTTTACTGGTTTTGGACAAGAACAAGAATTTTTATGTTGAATACAAAATTCATATCTTCATTCATTACCCTGTAAAATGAGCAAGTTTCACTTTTCAGAAAATGACCCCAAAAATATATGTGATATACATATACATGTATATTCAGTCCAGCTAAATGGTGTGTAAATAAGAAAAATTCTAACATTTTTTCATCAGCTTTAGATTTAAGTGAGAAATTTTTGTACGCACCCCCTCCCCCCCTCCAAAAGGACCTACTATGGAGTATGTGTTTTAACTCTCAAAGCAGGAAGTCTGCATTTCATTGTTCAAGTTAAGTAAGGTAAAAGATAATTGCCTGAAACATATGTAACAGTCCGTGTTTGTAGCCCAGCTGAATTTTTAAGTTACTGGTAGGTAGCTGAACTGAAGTTGATTGATCCCTCTGCAGTTTGTCATTTTCAACCTCTTGCCAAAACTATCAGGAGTTCCTTTTTAAGTTGGATAAGAATGTACCTTGAGTGGTCTCTGCCATGTTTGGTCATGTTCCTGGGACTCTTGATTTTTTATGATTAGTTTTGGTCATTTGTTTGTTGGCAGTACATGTACATGAAACAGAAAAAGTGTTCTCTAAAACTATATGAGAAATGCCTGTCTAAGCCCAGTCCATACTATGGTCACAGGCCTTGGTCAGTGGTTCTGGCACTGCCCGGCAAGTCATGCTGCAGCTGCCTTTGTGGCAGCTGCTGCATGACTTGCCAGGCAGTGCCAGAACCACTGACTTAAGACTATAGGCTTGTTGGTACTTGAACAAAAGCTATTTTCATGAAGAATTTAAATATGCAATTGTCGTCTTCAATCTAGATAAATATACCAAAAAATCAGGGCCTGGTATGGAATGGATTAAAGTTTGCCTAGCTGCTTCAGAATTGCAGATGGGCAATTCTGTGTGCCCTGAATAGACATGGCACTACATTGGAATTTTTTTTTTTTTTTTTGGTGAACTATTGAGGGGTTTGTATTTTTTTGATTGCTTCTACGAAACAGAACAGATTTTCTTCAAAATTTGGTAACAATGTAGCTTGGCTCGGTTTGCTTTAAAGTTTGTCAAGAAGTGACACTGCTGTGATTTCCTATTTTTTAATTAAGTTTCAAACTAAGTCAATGATCAGTGATAGTACATGTTAGCATGATTATAGTAGGGCCACTTGTGGATATACTTACATAAACAGCTATGTAATTTTCATGAAAATTTTTGTCCAGTCCACTTGAAACTGTGAGAATGTACCTTGGTTGGATGTCTAACCAAAGAAATTCAACAGGTCACATTTCAGTAATTTTAGAAATATTGTCAATTTTTTGAAGGGGAAACAAAAATCAGGTTCTCTGAAACAGTTTAACATACACATTGCTTCACAATTGCACAGGAACACGTCTCAGTAACTGATGACAGGAACTTGTCCAACAGAATACCGCTTTTGGGAATATATGGAGTGTATCAAGATTCGTGGTAACTCGGGGAGGTAAATTTTATGAGCGACACTGGACAAAGTAGCTTGAAAATGTGGTCAAACAAGGTGGTCTTAAGTCAAAGTTAGTTTAGACAGAGACCACTTTCCAGGCGAAAAATTGTATATATACAAACAGAAAGCTGAGCATGTGATATCTTAAAGTGAACTAAGAGAAAAAGTTTATATTCCAACAGGTTTTTAGGCATGTTAAAACTAATTCTTGGATTTGTGTTTTTTGCAGGATACCATTGCAGGGGTGGTGGTGGTGACCAGCCGCAGCGACTTACAACACCAGGGCATTACCCTTGTCATGGAAGGTGCTGTGAGTTTGCAGTTGTCGGCCAAAAGTGTGGGCCTGTTTGAGGCATTCTACAATTCACTCAAGGTGATGCTTTGGTATTACATCGTATTAACTCATTTCATACCAGTCCCTGATTTTTCTGGATATTTACCTAGATTTAAGATGACAATTGCAAATTTAAATTCTTCATGAAAAGGGCTTTTGTTCAAGTACCAACATGCCTATAGTCTTAAGTCTTGTTCTGGCACTGCCTGGCAAGTCATGCTGCAGCTGCCGCAAGGGTAGCTGCAGCATGACTTGTCAGGCAGTGCCAGAACCATTGACCAAGGCCTGTGACCATAGTATGGAATGAGTCAAGATACAAACATCTGCACTTGTCCTCTTAGAAATCAGCCAAGTCAATCATATTTATTTAATAGTTGCCAAGATAGAAGAAATTCAAACAGATGAATGAGCAAATGTACATGTATGTGTGATAACCTGTAATGCCATATTATTATAGCAGAGTCCTTTCCATTGCCAGACTATGAAGCCCACATAATATATGGCTGTTGGTTCAGTTAAAACAACAACTGCTGTTCCGTGTTCTTTATATAAATAACAAGTAGAATCCGTTCATGGTGAAAATTTTTTAAAGTTTTTAAAATAAAGGAAAGCAGACCTGATGAAACAAGCCAATATGTATGTATACATACACACACACACACATATGTGTGAATGTGTGTGTGTGTGTGTGTTACATCTTATCCCTTTATGATCTAGTTTCAGAATGGAAGTATACATCATACAAACATCAGTCAATCTGATATGAAGCACATTTTGTGTGTTGGTAGAATGAAATTATACTAGATGCCATTTTATTCTTCTCTGACTTATACAGGGATGCAAGTGACAATGGACAGTTTAATCATCATCATCAGCCATTACATGTAGTTTGCGTTACCTGGACAAATATTATGTACTATATATCATCATATTGATATGCTTGATTTCCCCGGTGCTGTACTAATTTTTTTCTTCTTTTTCTCTCTTTTTTAGGTATGTTCCTGAGAGTTTCTGTGAGTTTTTTTGTTTTTGTTTTCAACAATGCTGGTGGAGTGAAGCTGTACTTGTACCAGTCACACAAATATTCCATGGCCAATAATCTCCCTTGATTGATCAATATTCTGTTGACATATAACGTATATGGAAGTAAATTTCCTGTGCACAATTCAGTATCCTTGCCCATGCAGATCCACCAAGAGAGCAGTCTCCTCAGTAGGAGATAAGAATGTTCCAACTCTAGGGGATCTGCAAGTGTGGATGCTGAATTGGGCATAGGATGATGTACGTATCCAATGGTTGCCAAGGTAAGGAACACTGCGTTTTGATTGGCTAACACTGAAAGAAGCTAAAACAAAGAAAAATCCCATATAAAAAATGTATCTGCATTGCAGTTGGTCATTTCAGTATTGTCCTTCATTTTTGGTGTAGTAGTATTTTGTATTAGCATCAGTCAAGATGAGGGAACTTTAAGGCTACATTTTGGATACATTCAGACATTCCCCCCCCCCCCCATCAAAGTCATATTACACCCACAATCTGAATGATATTCAGGTATATGTAGGACACAAACAGTTTTTAGTTCAAAGCTGTGGCTCTACAAAGTACATTGTAGTTTATCCATTTAAGTTGAGGTACCTACAACATAGCCGCAGATATGTGGCCTTCGAGGGGGCAGCAGGGTATGGGCGCAGTGAGTTGGAGGGCGAAGCGACTGGAGGGCCTCGGACTGTTGGCCAACAGTCCGAGGCCCTCCAGTCGCTTCGCCCTCCAACTCACTGCGCCCATACCCTGCTGCCCCCTCGAAGGCCACATATCTGCGGCTACCTACAACACTCCAATCACTAGACCAATCAAATGGGTTTGAGGATCCCTGCTGACCAATGCTGGCCTTATTGATGATGTTATCCCATAAAGATGTCCTAGATGGCGCCACACTGACAGGACAGGCAGATCACCTGACCAATCCATGTGACAGGAGATGTCATGTGATGCCTATTGACCAGCAGTGTGGCTATTATTCATGCAGCCATTTTGGGTGAAGATATTAAGGTGAAACTAGGAACAATTATTTGTTGCCTAGTACCCAAAAGGAAAAAGAAATGGAGTTAAATGTGCTGTGCTGAATGGACCTGTAACAAAGCATGATATTTACATGTGGCATTATGCAAAGGAAAAATAGTGACTTGACAAACACAGGGATTACAAAACACAAAGAAGCATTTTATTTTCAACAGCAGACCACTTGGGTATAAAATTGACATGAAATTAACTGCATGATTTATAACCATGTCTCTAACATTTCATTAGATATTTCGTATGCACAAGTATACAGCATTTTTTTTGGTTTGAATTATTATTTACTGTATTATATTATCTCATTGCATATTCAGTTCCAGTCCTTGCTCATTGGTTTTTCAATTGTCTGTGACCATGAGTCTAGTGGCACATGAATGAAAAACAGTTCACATGAAGACTGAAGTATGTGAGCTTAGTTTGAAACCTGGGTAAATATATTTGAAAGTCAAGGATTGATATGAAATCAGGGTTTCAAATACTGGCCACTTTAGCAGAATCAGTTAATAACATTGTCATACTGCATTGGGGGAATTAGCTCTTTGGCCAAAAAATGGTGAATTCTTGGTTGGCCACATGCACAGTTTCA
>OZ026628.1:55344031-55426531 GCA_964020975.1 Hermodice carunculata | reverse complement strand
TGACTTTACTCCTACCTACGAGGCAGACTGGTATTGCAATGGACAGCCAATCCTTGAAATTTTCATGTTTGCTAGTCAATCTGAATGTTTTGCAGCTCTGTCAACTTCAGATCCACCTAGGGCAAATTTTTTCCCATTTGTCTCTGCCTACATGTTTTGTTCACATTATATATATATATATATATATATATATATATATATATATATATATATATATATATATATATATATATATATATATATATATATATATATATATATATATATATATATATGT
This sequence comes from Hermodice carunculata, assembly GCA_964020975.1. NCBI lineage: Eukaryota > Metazoa > Annelida > Polychaeta > Eunicida > Amphinomidae > Hermodice > Hermodice carunculata. The sequence goes on along the minus strand of OZ026628.1, from coordinate 55,426,254 downwards.
CATTACCAACATAGTTCTGGTTCAAGGAACATAGACCTTATTCATTTGACATAATGATGCAATGCAAATAGGAAACAATGCATACATAACAGCTTATATTCAAATATGAAAACTGAAATTTAAAAACAAAACAAAACATATATGTCAGGAAGGCCCCAGTAAATTAACAACTTGATATCTGGTATCACAGGGCCACTCTCAGCAGTGGTAGTTAGAGCACTGCATGTGTCAGGTGCATTTTAAGTATTTTGTATGAATGGGTAGGTTAAATTCTCATCTTTGTAGGTTTACCAGTTTTTACTTTTTATGGTTTCTGAAACATATAAGACCAGGACCTATGTTACTTACAAAATAGACCTAAATAACATAAGACTCAATCTTCTCCGGCGCATAAATAAAATAGTTTTGATGCAAGGCTCTGCAAGTTTTGTAGTTGACACACGAGATACAAAATGTGTCTTTTGTTGGCCTAAAGCCACATAAATGTAATATTTAGTTTTTCAGGCACATTTGAAATGATTTGGTGAATGATGGAGGTTATATTTTTTTCTTCCAAATTTTATAGAATTTTCCAAAATATAAAACTGAATTAGTATCAGTGCATTTGGTTAAAAATTGTGCATGTATGTAAATACAATGATGGGTAATGGAGGGCCTGAAAAATGTATTTATTATTATGGCTATGGTAGGCCTGAATGTTTCCACCACTGAGCCCCTTATGGGGGCTTAGTGGTGTAAACATTCCCTGACCAATGTTAGATGCATAAGCTGCTTGTTATCATTGAAATCAGTGTGTCTTCAAGAGTAAAAGGTTTTACTGGAAATGCTGTTTTATGTCATCCCAAAGGTCTCGCTTCAAGGCCAGAAAATTTTTCTACGGTACTTTTCCCAAGACAAAGCTCACCGTCCTCTCTTCCACAGGACATGTTAAATTTCAATCAGGGCAAGTGCATGTTTGAAAGGCCTTGCACTGGAGATAACTAAAATGTTGCTTTCACAAATAGTAGTAGAGTAGGTGAACAAGTAAGCTAGAGCAAGGGAAAAGTCAATTATCTTAAAATATCTTGTCCTGAGGACAAATAGGAAGAATTGTGATTGTCCCACAAGGACAAATGCTGTTATGTACTACATGCCATTATATCCGTTTTATAGCAGTTTTAATGCCTCCCTGATGACCCTCTTTGCAAGGAAGAATAAGAAGGATTGAATATCACAAAAGGCAGGAAGTGTGCCCTAGCATGAATGGTAAAAATCCTCACTCACAGTGGCCCATGTAAGACCCTCTACCTCTCCAAATGATAGATAAAAATTCACAGAGAGTATTTTATATGTGGATATTTTCGGATGATTGGAGCAGAAAGAGTCAAGATAATCTTGAAATATTAAGTCAAGAATAAGAATCCAACAATATTGCATTGGTTAGCCTTACATGGACACTTTGTGTCTAAACATATGTTTCTATGCTGTTGTTGTTTGCTCTAGGATGCACAATGCTATACTTTGCTTGTTGCCTTGATCCATTTTGTGATAAACAGCAACACTTTTGCCAGCACTGGCTAATGTTTTCACACTCACTATACTGCTGAGACATTCGACAAACATTTCCTGTTGCATGGGAATACACATCCAAGAATTATTATGCCACCAACAAACCCAATACAGCATCCACCAATTAAGCCACCAATAAGCCAAATCAAGTATATGTTTCCCATAGATGAACTGTAATCTTTTTCTTCCTTTCCAGTGGTGGCAAAAGTCGATGATCCCAGTGTGGCTGAAAACAGAAAGATCAGTCTGTCAAATCCAAGTCATAGGAAATGTTTTTCACAGTCATTGCCAGCTTTAAGCTGTGTCACACAGGCTCCTGAAATTCTTTTTATCTGCTGTAGTCCTCATGGGTAACAGTTTTGGCATTTTACTAGCCCACATTCAAATTTGCTTGTCTGTCTACACAACCTTCATTTAGAGAACCAAAATTTCTGGTTGCCTCAAGGGCCAGTGCGGTCAGATTTTGACTTGTCCTAGGCTGGAAAACATGTACATGTATACAACTTGTACAGCTCCGCAGCATTTTCATCACATCTCAACATACAAAATCTCTGCAGTGAATGTAACAGAGAAATGTCACATGTGACAAAAGAGTGCAGGATTGTATTTTTGTATTGTCCCATAACTTCTAATCTTGTTGCATGTAAATCGATGGTGTAGTGTACTTCTCGTTGTGTGTACTAATAATGAAGGTGATCTGGCTTGGTAATTGACTTCTGTATTTCAGGAAACTGAGTGGAACACACTGCTTATGTATTCCTACAGTCATGAAGTTCACTCTGATATGACTTGCGGAGGAGCCCAAGTATATAGCCCAAAATGGGAGGTAGTAAAGGCTTATTTTCAGCTCGACAGAAAGAAAGACCCAGGCAATAAAGTAATAGGATAACATTAGCACAAGAGAGGGAAAAGTTTATCATCAACAGGAATGTGTAAGCAAGTCAGAGGTTGGGCAGTAAAAGATGGAAAGAAAGAGTTGATTGGTTTAGTAAAGAGGCCACATCAGAGCTTATATAATATCTATACATCAACATAATCAATAAATGAAGAATAATATAATACAAAAAAAAAAAAAAAAGATGGGGTAGACATGGACTTTGTAACAAACCAAAGACTGACCAACCGGAATGCAGAAAGAGAGTCTGACAGTCCAAGCCTCAGCTACTTGGTAAGACAATGTTGTGTCCAGTATAATGCTACACACTGGGCAACCCAGTAGGGTGTCACAAAGGATAGCATACACGAGCACAGTGGTGTGAGGGCTTGTCATAATCTGAACTGTGGAGGAAGGTGCTGGGCTACTTGACCAGTATCAAGCAATCCCAGGGGACATTTCTCTGCTGACAAGCATGTAGCAAGTGTAACGTTCCTCTTGTGACGTTTCTGGCTCTAAACTTGTGTGCCACACTTACATGGTGTCAAGCTTGTGTGTGTTAATTGTTTGTAGTGTAGCAGGGTGTCCAATTGATGTTGGTGTTGGTGTTGCTTTGTGGACTTATATGGATGATGATCATTGTTGAGATGGTGGTTGCAAGTAGTACCTTTTTAAATACTGAATTTTATTGACATTTTCAACAAGTTAAGAAGCTCCGCTTACAAATTCCCTGATGTGATGCAAATTTTGGTCCCTTTTCATAAATTTTATGGTCCTGTATGTGCATGAATGATACAACTGTTCAAGCCAATTTACTGAAATAGGCCTATAATTTCAAACTAAACTTTTTGCATTCTGTCATGTGAAAACTAAATAAGGTTTTTTCCCCTCTATGGACCTTTGTACTTACGTTTTGGTCTCTTTTGGGTAAATACGAACTATAAATTTATATGTTTCAGCTATACATACCAAGGAACATTGCCTTTGGTCGGAATTGACTTGGATTTGTTTCGTTAGGACTACGGTTTGGATATGGTAATGACACTGTCTAAACTGGAATGGTCTGGGTTTCCTGCCCACCCTTGGGTGTCTTTGGAGTGTTTCCACAATTAGCAATTGCCTTGGAAATGTTATTCTCCACAGGTCATAATGATGTTATCTCAACCTCCCAAGTATTAAGTGTTCATTCATGAGCAGACAGCACTGTCTCCACTTAAGTTTACAAGATAGGCCTGTGTTACAAACTGGGCAACACAGTGGGGTGCCACAAAGGCTAGCACATTGGAGCACAGTGGTGTCTGAGCTTGTCACAATCTGAATTGTGGAGGAAGATGCTGGGCTGCTTGACTTGTATCAAGCAATCCCACAGGACAATTGTCTGGTGGCAAGCATGTAGGGGGTGCTCCTTTTTTTTCCCAACAATTCATCATTATAGAAAAGTGGATAAACCTCTTAACTGCAGGTCTTTTTGGTAGTATTTATCATCCCTCAACTTTTCTGGTGTCACCTGCGACATAAGTTGAACAACTTGAAATGAACTGCTCAAATTACGATAAGGGTTCTTGATTGAGGTTCCTTGTAAAAAGGCCTTTCATTCAAGTACCAGCATGAAGTTACATAGAATATAAAAGTCCAGGTCTACAGCTTTCCTTGGTATGATTTTGGTTCCGACGCAAACGGGTGACTTAGTAAAAAATGTGGCACTGAAGGAGTTGATACTTTTGATACTTTGTGGAAAGTCAACTTGGAAACGTAAGCAGTTCTACTGAGTCGGAATTTGTTATGTCGACATACCACTAGACAACAAATAGAAAGTAAAGTTAGGTCATCTGTGGTGAGGTGTGAAGAGTTCAGAGTAAAATATTTTCTGTGACAAATACGTGAATTGGAAGTCAACTGACAGATTCAAAATGGAAAATGGACAATTTGCTGGTAGATGGACCAAGCTACAGCTTGATGATAAAAAGATTTCATTTAGGGAGGGCACCTGCACGTCAGCTGCAGGCCAGCTGAACAGGTCCATTTATTTTTTATGTAAACTGTCTGACTGTAAAATGGGACTTAGAAGGCAAATGGTAATCTGCTGTAAAGTCAGTTATAACTCGCAACTCACAAAGCCAGTTTCTTTTTATGTTATTTAACACTTTCATTGCCAAAGTTGACATGCTTCCAATTAACATAACAATACCAGATCCATATTTTCTATGAAACAACCTTTCGGTCACAAAACATGTCTTCAGTTGCCGAGAATGTAAGATTGATCTAGGTTAGCAGATTTTCTTGATGTACTTCCCAGAGCATTGCACCCAAAATACACTAAGAAAAGCTGTTGACTCAGTCAAAAGTTAACACTGAAAGTGTTACACACTGAAGTGGCCAAAGGGATGGCAAATTTGTGGACATGGGGGCTGGAGCTCCAAACATACAGCCATCGTAGGCAGACACAAATTGCCGAGCCCACACTGAAGACTCACGGAACAGTTATTTTCACAGCAAATGCTGTCTGTGTCTGTTGTAGCCCTTTTCTATACAGTGGCACCTGCTTTTTAAGACCATCCGGGACCTTTCTCATCCAGAGCCAGCGTTTTGCCATTACATGTGTATCTTAGTTGTCCGGACGTTGAGCGCATGGGCTCCACACTGTCTGGATCTCACTACACTCCTACCCTGTTTATCCCAAGGACCAAGAAATGCCCAGTGATGGCACCAAACTGACCCCACAGGTTGCTTCCCTGACCCCAGCCATGATGAGCACAACCCCACCAACTGTTGTCCTTCTGGCGCCCAGCTGGCCAAGCCCAACGATGAACCGCCCAGCTGGCCAAGCGCAACGATGAACCGCCCAGCTGGCCAAGCGCAACGATGAACCAACCTCAGGTACCATGTTGGTGTGCATTTGTATTCACCCAGACACCAATGTTAGGACCTGATAAATTATGTGTTTATGGTCAGATAAAAATTAGAAATCTGGGGGGGGGGGCAACACCAACTTCAGTTTCAACACAATACTGATAGGTTTATAAATGCATATGGAGCTTTGCCTTTTAGAAATGAATTGTAGCCCTGATATTGGACAGTATTCATTCTTTTGTGAACTGACATTTTTAATTTAATTTATGCAGTGCTTTTTGTATTTTTACATGGATGATTTATGAATGTTCTAATTTGAAGTCACTTGTAGCTTACCAAATTTGATTGCTACAATACTGTCTCTCAGATTGTTCTGAAACTTGGTGGAAATGTAGTTTGTGCAATGGTGGTATTCCAGAGGTCTGATTTTTAACAAATTTTCCAACTTGGGTACATGTTAGTTGATGCTGGTATTCCTATTGATTGACATGTAAGTCAATGGGGATTGCAACAGAAACTCACCTTTGTTACTTTCTGTCCAAAATTCTCATAGCTTAGGCTAGACAGGGACTTATAGGTTGAATTTCAAAGTCAGCTGAGGCCAGGCTGATCACAAAGTACTCTTTTTTTAGCTCTGCTGACTACATGTCTCAGAACTTGCAGTTAAGCCCACGTTGAACAGTCACCTAACATATCAACCTTTGGCAACTTTTTCCCAACCTTTTGCGTGAAAGGCAAACCTTTTTCAAAGCCATTTTTAACACTTTCCAAACCATTTCAAAACCATTTCCCCTTATAGCATTAAAACCCTTTCAAACACTTTTAAACCTTTCTCTAATGGTTAACAACGATTTCACACACATTCTCAACCTTAGCGACGAAAGTGTTGAAATAGGTTGAAATGGGTTGCAGCCGTTTCAACCATTTGATACCCTTTGTCAATCTTTTTCAACCTTTACAAACCCCAGTACAAAACTTTGCAACACAAAAATGCGTTTGGCTGTTAAATTTCAGACGGGCTTAACTGTATGTGATCACTCATGTCTGTCCATAAGCTCGTGAGCATGCACAATCCAGTCCACAGTTTTGAAGATAGACCCATATAACTTGAAGGACATATCAAGTATATGAAAATCTTGGTTGAGTTCAGTATTGGTGGTACCATCTATGGTATTAGGTAATATATGGGTCAAAATATGAAAATCTTGTAACTGCTCTAGCATCCTAATAATGTTCGATTGATCTTTATAGGATTTAGCAGGATTTTGAGGGAGGTCTAAATCTCAGTCAGGTATGGTACTAGTGGTGCCAACTATAATTTGATTGAAATTCTGAGCCAAAATGTGTTTAAAGTTATAAAATTCCATATCTCCAAAAGCAATCTAAGTACACCTGACAAATTTATAGGTGCATACTCTGACCATATCCAATACCAGTACATTATATAAGTAATCCTGATATATTTTTGTGAGGTCACCAGACCTGTGAAGTTGGAATGGGTGACTTTGCAATGGCAAGGTGTAGCTTGGACATCATTGGCAAAGAGAATTGAGCCTGCAGATCAAAATTTCATGAGTACATTGTATGTAAAACTGTACTTGTGCTCCTACTTTTTGGGCCACCTTGACCCAATGATTGTGTGACGACTTATTTTTCAAGGTCAATACGCACTTAGAAAAAGGACGTTTAATTCAATGTTGTGATAAAGAATAGGCGAATGATGCCAAATGTACCACAAATGTGTATCAGGTGGAAGTCTGATGCTTGATATGGATGAACTTGATTTAATTTTCAAGGTCATGTAGGAAATACATTTCAGAAAATGATTTGTTGATGATGGTGGTCAGCAGAGCATTAAGTCCATGGACCTCTTGTTTCAAAAGTTTCGCTCCATTTTGCCCAATAATCAACCATTTTCCGTTAGAAGTAAGATTGAGTCAACAGCTTTCCTTGATGCAGTTTGGGCACTAAGCACCCATTCCATGCCAAGGTTCCAAAGCTGTTGACATGGGCATGTTATCTTGGTAGACCTGATCTACATGTACAGTAATCACTCAAACAATTTGTCATTGCTTTTGAAATTTTTAAAAAATGAAGCTTTTGACAAACTGCCAGTTTTGGCCAGTTGAATTTGGTATGTTTTAAAATACATTAGCTGAACTTACTTTGTGGTGGAGTGGTGGGACAGTAGAACGTGGACTCCAGGGCTTCCAGAACCAGAACGGTCTTGTTTGGTTGAGAGCAAGGACTGCAGATTGTGTTCTCCAGACCCACCGTTATGTTCCTATATTTGCTGATCCATGCCTTCAACTCGCTGTTGCATGTTAAAGGGTTGCCATACAGACTGACCTCCTGCAGGTGGGGGAATGGGATGTCAATGAGTTGCTGTGGAAGTTGTGCTATGTTGTTGTCGTTGAGCTTTAACACTCTCACCTTGCCAGACAGCTGTTTTATGGCTTCCGGGTCAATCCTATCTATGACATTTCCACTAACGTCGAGGTAGGTAGTGTTGTCTAGATACGATCGTTGTTCCAGTGATTTTATGTTATTATGTGCCAGATAAAGTGTTATTTCATATCCAATCAGATCCATCATGGGTAACGAATCTTTTGAATCACAGGTACAGGATCGTGTAAAAAGTTCCATATCAACATCACAGTCACACTTATGATGGTATTCTGTAACCAATTTTCCGTTTGACGATCCTACACTGAACAAGATCATGGCCAATAGGACTTGACCTTTTGGTACACTGGTCTGTGGTATGCCCATTTTAAGGGCAGAACTTGAGTTCCAGTGAGGGTTATAACTCAGTGGAAGTAGTCTTCCAGTTGAGCATTTCAATTTTTCTACAACAGAACAAAACAAATATAAATGTACCATACCCTTCAATGACAGACCAAAAATCTTTTGCTTTGTACTTTTCATCTTATTCATATCTCCTCTAAAAGACCACCTGTTGTAAGAGACCACTATTTGGTCATCCCCAGCAGTTAAATAAATGCCGACTCAGTAGATATACTGCATTACTGTGTTGATATGGCACTCGCACATAACTACCTTCATTGAAGCATTCTTTTTAGGAATGGGGATTTGGTCGAGTGGTTATGTGCGTTTCCCATTTCAGCTAGGCGACTGGTGCCAAAGGTTGCAGGTTCGAGTCCCGCTCGTTCCGAAAATGAAATATATATTTTCGGCATTTCCTTAATGCTGGTGGATTTAAGTCCCCGATTCTGGAAATAAATGCCGACTCAGTAGATATACTGCATTACCGTGTTGATATGGCACTCGCCCATAACTACCTCCATTGAACCATTCTTTTTAGGAATGGGAATTTGGACGAGTGGATATGTGCGTTTCCCATTTCAGCTAGGCGACTGGTGCCAAAGGTTGCAGGTTCGAGTCCCGCTTGTTCCGAACATGAAATACTAAGGCGATATGCAAATGTTAAATTTTAAAAAGTGGGCTTAAGTGGGAGATGATCCGGATTAACATAAGAGTAAATACGCGATCACAGTTCCATACATTTCAGCTCAATCAAAACAATTGCTGATATTTCATGATGGTCATTAGGTGATCAATCATTTCTGGGTTCATGCTTAATTACGATTCAGTTTTCTTCCACATATCTGTAAAATTGGGGGTTTACACATGTATGTGTAAACCTCCAGTGAAATTGCTGAACCCTTGATAGGATTGGTAGTTAAGAATTTGCACCAAAGATTTTCAAAGCACGTGTGTCAACATTCATAAGTGTAAGCAAAATGGCCTGAGTGATGACAATGCCCACAGATTATATGTGATTGTTGCTGGGATGAAATAAATGATGCACACATATAAGGTGCCTATTCTACAGTCGGTTTGAGCATGCAAAGATCTTAGGTGTCCTGTACAGGAGGTGTCCAACCATTTGCCCTGTGATGCTTCGATCACAACACAATTTTGCATTAATCCACCATTTGGATCACCTTGCTGCCACTTTTACAACTGTACAAGAAGGGCCAAACATATCATACTTACTTAATAGGCCATTTTATTAATGAGACACTGATTTACTAGATTTGTTCTATTTGCATTTTCAAAACCCTATAAGAGGATTATGAATTATTGCATAATTGGATGTTTGTTTGGTACTTGCCTGAAGATTATCACAATTTCACTCAAAATTAAGAAAACGAAAAATGCCATGTCCAATGTAGTAGTATGGACATACACTGCAATGGAAAGACAAATTTAACAAGCAGAACCTGTCTGAACCTTGTTAGAGCCACGAATTATGAATATGATGGAAGACTATCTTCCACATGAGACCCGCCTTCATACTTAATCTTACGTTGACTTGATTGAAAGTTTGCAATGTCGCTAAACATTGGTCTTTTTATATTGTTGCAACTTTCTTGCAAATTTAAAAGCTGGATTAACAGAAACGGATCTATAACGACTGGTCGAATACCATCGGGTCGAAACATGAGCTGGTCGCTGTACCAATTAGTCGATGTAACAGGTTGATGAATTTCATCTCCTCGAATGAATCAATGGTCGAAATAACAATTGATCGAAAACATTATACTCGTCGAAAGTCGTCGAAATTGCTATCGATACTTCCCAGTGCTTCCGTAGGCAAAATACGCTGGAAAAAAAGTTTGAACTTACCCAACACCAGATGTCGCTGTAGCGCGACCAGCGTACATATGTGAGGGGTGTCACTCATGATATGGGCAATGGTATATGTGCAGCCAGGGGAAAAAAACAACAACAAACTCGGCTATAAATTCCCAGACATGATTACAGTATATTCTAGTTTTAGTATCCATCCAGTATATTAAGTCCAAATATTGTCTCTGTAAGTCAATATTTATATGTTTGTATCAATGAAATATATTGTTTTAATCAACAATAATGTCCATGTCCATGAGAATACTATTATATGTAAATATAAATATGTAGATCTCATTGTCTTTGTATGTCAATATTAATATATGTCAATATTTCTGAATGTCAATGTTTATACATATGTATCAATGAAATATATAATTTCCACAATATATTGTCTCTGTTTTCAATCAACAATGTGCGTGACTATCAGAACATCGTATGTAAATATAAATATGTAAATCTCATTTTCATTATCCAAATATGTAGAAGTATGTAATTCTAAACAGAAACAAAATCAATATGTGAATATCAATATCAAACAGACATTGGGTTTGTAGATTTCATTGAAATCCTACATGAATATATCTTATATGTAATTAAACAAAATCAATTTGTGAATATCAATGTTCATCAAACAGACAGTCATTTCCTTGCTATCATTGAAATCTTACATGAACATATGAATGTAAATAGCTTTGGTGTATATAAATATGAACATATGAATGCAAATAGCTTTGGTGTATATAAATATGAACATAAATATGAACATATGAATGCAAATAGCTTTGGTGTATATAAAATTAATATGAACATATGAATGTAAATAGCTGGTGTATATAAATATTTGGTGTATATCAATATGTAGCCCTACTCAATACACCTTGTGCATTGATGACAAGTGTGTATTATCTCTGTTAATAAATCTGATATCTGATGTTGTGTGCCAGGCCCTAAGGTAATCCATGAGATTACCATTTCCATATGTTTGTACACATCTTGCAATGTGCTCATCTCTGGCTTTCTGTGTTTTACGTGGCGCACTTGGTCGGGCCCCAGCCTGGAGCTGGTGTATGTGCATTTGTATGTATGCCTGCTCACCTTTCAGACATTTTATAAACTCGAAAATGTTGGGATGTGCCTTCTTTACAACACTGGCAAAGCGCCTATGCCAACCCTCTAAATTATTTGTTGTTCTTGGCTCATCTTCAAGTGCCCTGTCATACACACTCCACACTGGGAAAGGCGGACTCCCACGAACCACACGCACCCTTAAACCTCCCTCAGCAGCTGGTCTGGCAACTAACCTACCTATATACGTATTTTCAAAGTAGCCTAGCAAGGGTTCAGCCTCATCAGAAATGACCTCCTTCAGCTGCTCAAAAGCCCCAGGTATATCATCCGCTGGAAGGAAAGCAAGAGCTGTGACCATTCGACACTGTAATGCAAACTCTATATCTTCAGTGTACCTAGTTACCAGACCTGATGACTGAATGTGTCTCCACACATTTTGACTAAAATGAAAGTAGCAACCTTCCAGTTTCACACCAGGGGCAACTTCACTGATTGCATTCATGCATGCTTTTTCGTAATCTGACCTCCATGTGCTCAAATTGAATGGGAACCCGTCATACCTTATCTGATTTTTGATTGCTGAAAACATTTCAACGTACGTATCTTGTCTTTTATTTGGTAACAAACAAAAGGCTACAGGCATTATTTCACCATTGATGGGTACATGGATTGTGTATAGTTGATAGAAAAAGGGAGGGGTGACTTTGAATGTACCATCCCCATACCATGTTTCAGCAAGTCCTAGAAACTCTAGACCTCGTGATGTACAAAAAATTATGATTCTGTCATTCCCGGTGGTAGCATCATAAATGACCCAGTCCTGGCCATTCGTTGTCTCTCTCCATTCACCATTGAGCTGGAAATCTGCGACACTAGCTGGAAGGGGGGGCATGTGTTTTCGCCTCTGCCTGTGAATGCGGCGTTGCAATTTGTCTCGACCTCGTTGCGTCTTGACTGTTTGGGCTTGTTGAGCCAGACCTTCGGCGTCCGACATGGTCGGTGTTCAAATGGCAAACGCGTAATAAATTCATACAATTGGACAAAGTTAAACCAGACAAAATTGAAGTGTACTAATTGTTTTATTCAACTGTGAAAAGTAATTACATTTGAAAACCATCAACACAATGACATTTAATTTATGGAGGCAATGTTTGCTGTCCATGTTCATTCGCCTAGTTGTGTCATCGACAAACTGTCACAGCGACCAATTGTCTAATCGACCAGATGGAATTCGACTAATTGTTGCGTAGACGAGCTGTGACTTCGACGAGATTGGTTTCGACGAGTTGTGGTGCTTCGCTTGGTGCGTCACAACATGCGGCCATGCCGCTAAGTTTGTTTTCTTTTTCTTTTTTCTCGTACGACATACCGTAAAAGAACTTAACCAAGCTGGCCACTAATAGTGTTCGAGCTCTGTGTCTGACTGGTTTTTAGGTACAAGAAAGTGAAACTATCCAAAGAAGCTTACTGAAGAAAAAATATAATGACTGTGTGTGAGTATTTGAGCGATAAATGGCCACTTTCATGTCGAAAATCCACATTTGTACTTACACAGCCTGATGATAGACGTGTATATTTTTTCTAACATGGATTCACACCACAGGCTAAAACTAAGAGCCGTGTGTAGAAAAAGCGGCTAAGTTAGTCCGGATTTTTCTGAAACTCCGGTTCCTTAATACTGGTTTGGCATACCAAATTTCATATTCCGTATCCAGAGAGGCATAGGCTATTAAAGTTTGACCATGGAGTCGCGTTTAAATCAAGTTGCAAGTGCCTTGTGACAAGCAATTATTGATGACGTCAGGGAAATCCAGCTGGAATGTTGCACGTGGTTTCGGTGGCAAGAAATTTCATTTTTACCCGTTGTCTGTCTGTGTTCAAGATATTCAAAAAGGCCTGAAAAAAGTAAGCTCCTGTAATTGGATTACGAAAGACAGGGATTATTTGTTTCAGTCAGTGGAAGAAAGAATCCAAGTCGTAAGAAGATAAGCAGATAAATAACACATGTTGCCTGGAAGGGAATTTGCGTTATGATCAACTTCGCGTTACCCTGGCCAAGATGGTGTACAACGATAGAAAAAAAGACCAATGGAAAAAGTTAAAAAAACCAATGCCAAGGCTGAAATAAGTCAAAATAAAAGAGTATGGACAGGAAGAGGATCACCACCACCACCTTCCTAGGCCATGTCCGAAAAGATGCTTGTACTTGAATGAATGAACTTTATTGACATATACCAGTACAGAGAAATGGTGTAGTCATAAAACATATAAAACATTTTCTATCTAAAATACAATAAAACTTTTCTCCATGTACAATGGTCCAAATCTGTGTGCACCTATACTGTACAAACGGACGGATTATAATTATATACAATGCACACACAGGTGCTCCCTTCTTTCTGTTTACTATTTAGACTGTAATGTTCAGCACATGCTACTGGTGCCCTAACAATGTACACCTCTTGTCAAAAGCATCATTGACAAAATGAAGGATTTTTCTGCAAGTTTCCGCACAATCATTACCAAGTGACATAATATAACTGAACTTTTCACGATTATTCCAAGAGTCAAACTGATCACAGAGTGAAGAAAGGTGGGAGTACAGGCCTCCTCGTAATTCATTATAACAAGAACACTCCGTAACAAAGTGAAATTCATCCTCAATGGAATCGTTTTCATTACACACTTGATATTTTCTAAGCTCTACAGGGGTTTTGGGCCTTGTATACTGACCAGCTTCAATACGAAAGTGTGAGCGCTTATTCTAAGTTTACTGAATTTATTTCTTTTATTCACTGGTAACCCTAGCTTTAAGTACATTTCCATCTTAAACTTTTGCTTAAAAGTACAATAAGTTCGCAATTTATGCTGCCCATTTGTATTAACTCCATTAATTTCTTGTGACCAAACTGAATAATAAACATTTTGTAACTTTTCCTTTAATTTTGGTATGAGCGAGTTTTGATTTCTGCCACCTAGATTTATCCATGCTTCTTGGAAACCCATCCTGTTCAAAAATTCTTTTACATATTTTAGCCAACAATTTCGGTCTGCATGACTCAACTCATAGTTTTCTAAAAGACATTTATACTTTAAAGAGCTGTGGTCACTATTAACCAGGTATAGCCAATATTTTATGACACCACATAGTAAATCAATAAGAACAGGGTAGCTGCCTAGCTCAGCTCGAACCGCTGTGTTGGTAGCTTTCCTGTGTACCCCCAGTACAAATTTACAGAATTTGGTATGGATACTTTCAGGAACCGCTTTGTCGCAGAGCTGTAAAAAATTAGCATCATTCAGGCCTTTAATCAGGAAGATACTCCATACCTCGCTACCATAGGAAAGAATAGGGCATATAAGTGATTTGTATAATTTCATTGCCAAGTTTACATTATTGTTGAAAGGGAATTATCTTAACTTAAAAAGTGCCTTGTTGGCCTGGTCTTTGAGTTTATTAATGGCATGTGTGAAGACACCTGATGTACAAAATTCAATCCCCAGATAGGTGTATCTCTTAGTGATCTCCACAGAGTTTGAACCAAAGTTGAATCTAGATGATTTGGATGATTTCCCTGACTTTTCAAAGATAATGACTTTAGTTTTAGAAATATTGACTGTTAGTTGCCACATGTTAACAATAATCATGAAGCCTGTTTAAAGCTTGTTGCAAACCAGACTGAGAAGTGGATAATAGCACCAAGTCATCTGCATACATTAAACAATTCAGTTTTACATCATGCAAGAGAACAGGATCGCATTGGTCATCAAATATCTGAATCAAATCTGCCAAGAATAAATTAAACAAAATAGGGCTTATTACACATCCCTGTTTAACTCCGATGTTGGAGGAGAAGGCTTCAGTTATACCATACTCACTTTTAATACAGTAATTAACTTTGTGATACATAGAAACAAGAACTTGAAGGAAGTTTCCTCCAACATCATTTAGAAGTAATTTATACAACAGAGCTTGTCTCCACACCGAGTCAAACGCGCATTTAAAATCCACAAAGCACTTGTACTTGTATCGCGAGAGTTTAAAGAGCACATGCAGTCGTTCGACGATGACTATGAATTGCCATTATAGTACGGGAACCGGTGAGCCACTGCATTCGTGCTGCTGTTTTGATCACACGCACGGCCTATATAAAATGTATGACAGTCTCAACTGAAAATAATAATTGACCATGTTGCATAAAATCTATTGAAGGTAGAACAAAATGTGGATATACCAATTTGTGTTCCCAGCACGTCTCCGCAAATGTTCTTGGTGCGGCAGCAGGAACTCGCCATCTTGCTCATCTGGCGCATCTTGTGCATCTTCCCCGACTTCCCCGTGCTCGTGTTCTTCCACCACAGGTTCATGTCTGTAGCCAGGCAGCTCTAGGTCCTCCTCAGACCCGTCTGAATTGCTTGGGGAAGGTGGTTCCTCCTCAAACCCCCGATCAATCTGCTGTGCCGTCGCAAGTTCGTCTCCCTTCTTTCCTTAGCTATGTGTAACTTTCTTTGTACAGCATCCGAGTTCAACCCTCGCGGTTCTGGTTGTGATGTCAGAGGTCACGTGACAAAGCTACTTCGCCGATGCGCTCTTTTCAATCAATGGCATGATTAATGACGGCCAAAGTTTATCGCGATTTTTTTAAAGTTCCGCGAAACCAAAAATTCAAACTACAATGTTTTTCATCACAATAGGGTCTCATTTAACGAAATTGGTTAGGGTTAAACCCAGACAAAGGCATCATGGTGGTGTACTTTAAGGAAGATTACATGTATTTCATGACACAGCTTTATCTAAAATTACATGCAACTAGACAGGAAGCCAGCAACCTCCCCCCCCCCCCTTGGCCATCATACATGGATACAATTTTGTGTATACATGTAGTCTTATGCTCATATAGGTAAAAAAAGTCTTAACTTATACTGGACAGATTGATTAGTGTTCTTTATAATTGAAAATCAGAAGTTATCCTGATCAGTTCCAACACGAATACTTTTTACTTTACCCAGCAGAGCTGTAGTTTAGAAATTTATATGTAGGTGGCAGCACTAAATTGCCACCGAATAGTGTAACAGAGAAAAGTACTGGTAGGTGGGAGCACCACATTTTGCAACAGTGGCCCATTCCCATGATGGAAAGTCGAGTCCTCTTCTGACAACATACACATGAAAACCACTTTTTGGTCTGCATAGAGCTTTTTTCTTTAGTTCAGCATACAGCTTTCACAGGTAATTAATGATTTCCTCATGTGTACTTTCCACGAGGAAGTATTCACCAATTTTACTTCACATTCAACTATTAACTCTGGTGCAGTTTACTCACACTTATGCAATCTCAGAAGTAAAATCCCTTAACTTGAGAGTAGACTTATTTGTACATTTTTTAGAACATTGCAAACAATATCTTATGCATGAAAAAAATGTCTTATGGGTGGAAATGTTTCAATTATTATAAAACACTTACATTACTTTAATAGTACAACTATCAACCAACCTGGGGAAGGTCCTCTTCACCGAACCATCAGTTCATGACAACAAATAAAAGCAAAACGATGAGGATGATAAAACTTTAATTTTGAAATATGACAAGCAGGATATTATCTAACTTTCACTAAGATGTCCTCAGCACATTAATTACACCACAATAATATTTTAGTCAGAATGTGCGCTCAAATTTTGAATATCAGAAAATACTGCACACTGTGACTAGTGTGTAGGACTTCTATGTTTCAAGGTATAAATGTTCCATGATACATGTATTGTATACTCTGGGTCCTAGCTACCTTTATCAACTTGTATCTGCCTAAAGTTTGCAAAAGTGAATTATGATAAAAAATTATTTAATGAGATAAATAATGATTATGATGACTTACATGTATGAAGATCAAAAAGAATTTATTTTGAAGGTAAATGAACTTAAGATGTTTGAAGTACATTGTAACTTTCCTTCTGCATAAGGCCTTTTCTTTCATGCATAGCAATGATACATCTATATGTAGTGTTTATGTCGACAGATGGAAGCAGGCTCATTTTACTTTAAAAGAGGTACCATAAGGAATATTCTGGCCATTCTTCATTATTTAGAGACAAGGCTTGGTACATGCTGATCTTGTACTGTACATGCAAATTGAAAGAATTTTATTTAATGCAGTTGTGGAAATTCACGTATGTTAACCCTTAAAGTGCTGATTTAAGATTGAGTCAACAGCTTTCCTCGGGATACTGTCTGTAACTGCCAGGCACATGCTTTACACAATGGTCATCCTGTCAGAATGGTAAAACAGGCATGGCCATGAATCCGTTTCTGTTTCCTGACACCAATGTTGTGCTTGTGTTCTACATGTTCCATACACCAGCCTGGCAGAGACTGAATACAGAACCTTACGTGTTCAGTCCACCGTGATGGCAGTCCATCGTGATGGCAGTGAGACAACAATTGGAGAGTTCCAGGCATGTACGTCACTTGCCAAGCAACACAAGCATACATTGAGACCATAACTGTACCGAGGATGGATATCAATTTAGCACATGAGGTACACAATCTTTAAAACACCGTTGCAGCTATATGAGAACTTAAGTGAGGTGACTTACATAATGATGAGTCGGCATTGCAATATACGATTAGCAATGCTATGTGGAAAAAAAGACATATAGAACTTAATCAACTGGACAGGAGACATTTAAATAGCCCTGGTAACAAGTTGCAGTGTGTGTTGAATGAATGAATAAAAATAGTACTATCATAACAGCATACTTCAATGTGAATCATAGAAGATAACATAAAGTCACTCAGTGAGTAACAGGCTTACATGTACACAGAAAACACATAACACAAGTCCAATTAATGTATAACGGGAGGGGGCTTTGGTTGAATGGCACGGAGAGCCTTTTAATTTAACTAGGTGCGGGAACCCAAAATGCATTCTGAGAAGGCTGCCCACTAAGATCAACTAAATATGATATCTGACCATTGTTTTGCTTTTGCCCCAAGCCTTTCTTTATTTTGTGATAGCCTGAAGAATATGATCCTGCAGTTTCAAAGCCTAGTGAATAACTGATAGGATGAACAGAATGTCCATAGCTTACTGGTGGTTTGATTTGCCGTTCAGGTCATGAGAGAGGAGGTGGGGCAGCATGTGGAGTATTAGGGGGCATGTTGACCTGTTGTTTTGATTGCTTGGTTGACTGTCAAGGTACAAATGCTGGTGCCCCAGGATTAAGGGTAGAGGGGGCCTGGTCATGGAACCGGATCTGACTTTGTGACAACTTTGTGCATGAAATTTTGGGCTGGATTTGGTGCACGAACATCAGCCATATTTAGCCAATTAATGTGAAATGTGAACAGCTCTGTCTCTGCCCTGTTGTTGGATCTGACAATATGACTCTATGAGCAGACTCTACTTCTGCAACAATATAGGGACCATCAGCTAAGAACTGTAACTTTTGACCCTTACCAGTAGGCTGTTTGTTTAACCAAACATAATCCCCTGCTTCTAGAGATAAAGGGTTAGCTGATTTATTTACTTTATCTTTCATCTTATGGTGGGGTCTGGTGGTATTATCTGTGACCTGTTCCCTAATAATTTCAAGCTTCCTGGCCTGAGTCTTGATGAAAGCATGAGTGGTGACTGGCAGTGTCTTAAAAGGAACGTTAGCTAAATGAGATGACAAAGGAAAGGTGGGACGCTGACCAAAGATAACCTCGTGAGGGCTATAGCCTGTACTGGTGTTGAAACTGTTGTTGGGGTCAACTTATGAATATTTCTTGACACAACATTTCTAATTAGAGCACTATGTACTAGTATTTACATGTATTTCTCACTGGCATATACATATCATGGGTCGTTTTTGATACTCTCGTCTGTTCAAGGACTTCATGACAACTATGTTTCGTGCTTAAATACTATATTACTAAAACGTTTATGTTTAAAAGTAAGTGTCTGTTGTACACATAACTTTTGTCTTCTGCGTATACACCAGATCCTACAATGTGATCTGTATATGCTGTGCTGAAGTTTGATTAATTACTTTTATATTGTGTGTGTAAACTGATTTGTTAACCCTAGACATATTGCAGTCATGACATTTTGATCAACTGTACCACCGTACAGGCGGTTTGGACTGAGACCAAGACTGTGATGAGACATGTGCTTGCTAACCTCTGCTGCTCTTGATTTCTATGTCATGGTTGCTTGGATATATTTAGACTTAGGATCCCATGTAAAAAGATTATGATAATCCTATTTCTAATTCTGTACGACACTTTAAAAAAAAAATTACATGGATTATGATCTTATGTAATTGTTTTAAACTGCCGGCGGATGTTATGGTTATGATTGAGTATCATAAGGTGGAAATAAGGATTGTATCTGTGTATTGATTTTATTTCATTTGGTTTGATTATACCTTTGTATTTCACATGTATGTTTTTTTGTGCTCCTTCTTCCAGCGATCTAGAGTTACATGTAGGTTCTTCTGATTCTTGAGGTATTTCCTGTCTGTGTAATCAAATCACCAACCTAACAATGTACATGAGTACAAGATAACTTTGAAGCCACAAGCATTCCTTAGTTTTCATTCATCAGTGACATCAGTGAGATAGCGTACGTTTTGATTTAGTCATTGAGGAATGTAATTTTGTTATTCTAGGCACTTCAGTTTTATCCATCAGTAAAGCCGGTCCGATAGTGAACATTTGATATTGTTACTCTACAGTCTTGGTCCAGTGACTGTTTAAATTAAGAAATCCTTTGAAGACCAGAACAGCAACCATATGGTAAATGAGTCCAATACTGGACCAAGATTCAATCTCTGTCTCATCTACTTAAAAATGCACACTTTATGTTGTTTTAGACTTCATCTTGGGCATATTATCCTGCCTTGATAAGTTGATCATTAATTTCACTTGTTAAAGAAGTATACTGATTGGATAAAAGTTAGGGGTTGGAGTAAGCATTTCTAGTTATATTCTGAGGATCTAAAAGTTTCAGGGACTTGAGGCACGGATAACACGTACATGGTGTAGAATATTGGATAGGACTGTACAAGGGAGAAGGGCACAGAGGCTGACAGGGCTGGAATAAAACATCAACTTTATGCTGGACTCATTCTTTTTTCACACCTAATTCCCCAATGGCGCAAGGCGCATAACAGCATGAAGGCAAAATTTTGGTTCCCACTACTGTTTTACAAGTACCATAAGTACAGAATAAGTCAAACATTTTTTGAGCGATGGTCATGGCATCTGTGTTAGCAATAGGAATGGCAACAACATATTTGGAAAACATGTCAATTGCACATGTGTATTTTGTTTTGGACTCTGTGGAAATGGTCCATAAATTATCTGCCATACCTTGAAAGGACCAGAAGGAACAAGGTGAGATTTGATGCCTGCCTTAGAATGGGCTTGTGTTACTTTGCCTTTCTGGCACTGGGGACATGATTTGACACAGTCTGTGATATACTGTACCAATTTGGGGAAAAATAATGTTCTTTGATCCTGTCAATGGTATAATGTATGCCACCGTGTCCTCCCATTGGGAGTTATGATACAGATGTAGAATTGTGCGATCAAAATTTCAGGACACACCAATTGATACTGATTGAGGTTGGTTGTTAATTTCTATTTACAAATATGAGTATGCAAAAACAAATTGTCAACCAAAATGTAGTCAGGTGGCATCACTCGGATTTTGCGGGCAGCTTTTTATGACTCAGGAAGTGCACTTGTTTGAAGATAGTCAATTAGTGGTCTCAAATTGGGATCACTATACTGAAGACTTGCTATACTTGCACAGTCACGTTCCTGAAAAATTTCAAAAAGGGACAGCAGTGGTCTCTGAGGTTGATCTTGACCAGTAAACTTTTCCATGCTGTCCGAGTCAATAGGAACACCATGTATAGCACTTGCAACATCAAGGTGTTGGATGCTTTGATTTGCAGAAAATAGCATTGTAAATGGCTTAAGGAAGTGTTGGTAAACTATGTGGTGTCCCTGCAATATATTTGACAAACAAGCTAGGCAAGCTTCCAATATAGGTGTGATGGGAGCAAGGTATGATGGTTGAGGTACAGGTTTCTTGGCACTGGACACTGGCTGGGAGCATAAGGGTGTCTGTGAGACATGTGGGACAGTGCCCCACACTGTTTTCTTTTAGATGGATTTACGGCATGAAACAAACTGCTGACTTACATGTATTGGGGTCAGCATCATAATCTGTGTACTGACTATGAGTAATGAGACGCGAGCCCAAATGGGGACTGTTCATTGTCAACACTGTGTGCCATATTGGCCTGCTCTGTGTGAGACTCGGAATGATGTAAAAATTGTTTCCGTTTGGTTCCATTAGGACTATGTATTTGGCATTAATGCGCAGCTACATAGGGACAGAAAGTTTTGTTTTTTTTATCTGGACTATCAGCCAGATTTTTGGGGCCAGAAAGGGTGCTCAGTCTACCTAACACATCCACCATGACGGTATCAGGTGTGGTGGCTGGGTTGTAACAGATTTCAAAGTTGAATGATTGTAGCAAAGACAGCCATCGCTCATATATGGCACCCTTTAAATTCTTTTGGAACAAATGCTGTAAGGCATTGTAATCACAGAAAACCTTGAATCTCAGACCACTTAGATAAGGAGCACAGTCCAAAATACTCACTGTCATCACTAATAGTTCCAATTTGGTAAGGCCATGGTTTTGTTGCCACTTTTGAAGAGATTTTGACCCAAACCTAACTATCCAGGTTCTGTCTTTCTCAGTTGTACCACTTGCACATTCTGACTCGGGCAATCATATTTCAGACAGTAGCCAGAATCAATAAGGTGGTATTCTACATCAAAACGTGGAAAGGCCAGCATTGGGGAGTTAACTAAAAGTGTTTTGATCTCCAGGAAAGCTACATCTTGATCATGTCCACATTGAAACTGAACTTTGTTGTTCAATAATTTTGTGATTGGCTTGCCTATGGTGCTGAGATTTGGAATGTATTTCCCAAACCAGTTCAATAGATCCCATAATCTCCGGACTGCCTTGGTGTTGGTGGGGCTAGGGTAGTCAATGATGGCTTTCACTGGATCTGGCGGGGGTGCTTTGCCCTGCTATGAAATTTCATGACCCACAAAGATACATTTGCTCCTCCCAAACTGACACTTTACTTTAACCCTGCCTTACTAAATGGGTAAATATTTTCTGCAGATTTAACAAGATATTTAGACTAGTTAGGATACATGATGGCACAATCATCCAGATAATTTACAATTGCCATAAAGGTGAGACCTTTGAAAACTTTATCCATCAATAGTTGCTAACTTTCAGGGGCTGTTTTTAACCCTTGGGGCAAACGAAAAAATGGGAATGTGCCAAAACAAGTATTAAATGATGTCAGATGCTGGGGGTTTGCAGAAAGTGACATGGTGAAGAATGATGACTTAACGTGCAAAAAACTGATATAGCGAGGCTCGTTTTCCCTAGAGATTCTGCTATATCTTGTAGATCAGGAATTGCACATTTGAAGTCATTAGTTTGAGAATTGAGAAATCTGAAATCAAAGCAGAGCCTATACTGTAATAGGCTAGTCTCTTTTGTGCCAGGTTTCACACTACCTGGCTGCCTGTGCTTGGTAACTAGAACAACTGAGGTTATTGGCAAGTCCTCTTTCTCACTGATAGGGGCTATTATTCCCTGCTCCAGCAAGCCATAAAGGTGGTGACACAATACCTGGAGTTTTTCTGGTGACAGTCTATCGGGTTGCTGCTGTGTGAATTCAGGTGTAACATGAATTTGATGTTCTACCAAAGTTGTAACATTTAAACTTGGGATGTCAGCTGTGACAAAAACTTGTTTGTGTTTGTACGAGAATGAACAAATCAGCTTTTTGATCTGATGTCAGCTCAGTGCCACTAACATCAAAGTATGCTGCAAAGTTTTCTATATCTGGATTGATTCTTGATAGTTGCGCATCATTTAACACAGGGTGAGTATGCCCATTATTTATACACTGTGAATTTGGACCAGACTTATCCTGAAATGGTTGTATAATTTGAAATGGGCCATGTGTACTCTGAAACTCAGCGAACGGGAAGTTGCATTTTAGTACAATACACTCATGGGTAGAGTTAACAACTTTGACTGGAGCTGTACAATCAACAGAGAGTGTACCCAGGGCTTTTGCTACCAACAGGTTTGTGTGACTAATGTTCTTTCCTACTGTGCACATACCTTGAACACCCGGAAAGGTATAATCTGGCAGTTTCAGCCAAATATCAGACTCAGAATTAGGTGAAATACTGATAACCAGTCTTGTGCGACCTTTCACCTTGGTCACCTCAATTTGTTGTTGAGATATGTCAAGTTTTAACCCAATTTTCTGCATAAATGGACAAACAAGTATCAATGCATGTGAAGTTTGATCAAGTGCATGAACATCAAGTATTTCTGTGGCAAATAGTAAAATTACTGTGATGCTAGTTACACCATACACATTTACCTCTTGATTGTTTGCCATCACTATGTCAAAATTATCACCTTTTAGATGGTGGAGTTTACCCTAAGATGACAACCTTTGATACAATTCGTATGATATGATTGGCAACTGTCACTATCACACAGTGCAGCTAATTTAACATGACTAAACTCAACTGGCATATACATGAAAGTGTGTCTTACGCTACGTATCTCTTCTTCAAAATATGATGAGGCACTTGTTACAGTATTGTCGGAGTCCAGATTCCCGAGACTGGGCTCCTCAGTCTTGGCAGCACTGTTTCCCGGAAGGAAGATTGTTACTGGTTGTTGGGTGACTGACTGTCCGGGTGGTTGCGTCTGAGTTGAAAGCCTGCATGTTGTGATGGAATGGCCATATTGTTGGCAGTGTGTACATTTAGCATATCCATAAGTGAACATGACACTCACTATTCCACACTTGTATTAAGATATGGGAAGACACATTCAGGTGGAATAGCAAGGTGCCAAATTCACACGGCTGCCCCAGCAGGCAAGCCCCAGGGTGGGTGGGTGGGGGGTGGCACTAGGTATGTCCCACAATGACCAAACTCCCAAAACAGAATGGGTGGGTGGGTGTAGATTTGCCATTGAATCTGTTCCCCCACTGTGAATGGAGCCCCTTGACACTTCCCATCTCCGGGCCAGTTCTGTTCTCGCCCTAGGCTCGCTTCCTTGTCCCCCTCCCTGTCATCTTCCAAACTGTGCTTCTTATCAGGGTGTCATGTGACTCGTGTCATTCACTTAGGATATTAGCATATCCATAAGTGAACATGACACTCGCTATTCCACACTTGTATTAAGATATGGGAAGACACATTCAGTTGTCCATAGCAATCCATAATTCACTCTCATTTCTTTAAATCTACAACCCACACTAGTTGCACACACCGTAACACACACTCCCATTCCTTACACCAAAACAAAACAGGTACAGGAGAGTTTTGCCATGTACAAAAGTTACATCTTAAATGCGTTATGCAGGTAAGGGGGAGAAGTCCAATGAACACTGCAGCAAAATCAAATAAAAAGAAACAAAACTGACAAAGAAGCAAAACTCTCCATAACCATCAGTCACCACATTGTGTAAAGTAAGCACAAATAACAGCTTGGAAATGCAATATCTTTAATGACACCATGATAAAAGTCAGCATCGTGAAGCCATCAACAAAGAGAATGAGATAATGACAATGTATACTGAGTATATGCACCAAAAAACCCATATCGGTCTATGGGAAGTGAATGAAATACATGGTGTGGACAGATAGGCATCCCTAGCCAGACTAAGTCCTAATACCCACAAATATCAAGACTTGCCTGGGAAACATGCACTACGGGAAAGAAGCACACTCCATATACCATGACCTAAAGGTCAACACCGTCTGTTGCAGGCAAATAGCAACAATGTAGTGACAAGCATGGATATGACTATATATGGATATACATACATACATATATCTAACTCAAGTTTAAATTGATGTAATCGGCTTGCTAATCATGTGAAGTAGGCACTAACCCAGGGAAGGCGGGAGGCATTGTCCTACTATCCACCTGGTGGTATAATTGAGCTGCCTTGGGGGCCATCTGACCCCCCTCTACCGCTGAGAATAAGGGAGACATAGAGTGATTATCAGTTAGCTGATGCTGCCTACTATACCGCAGGGCTGTGTGTGGGGAGCGCCATCCAATATGCTCCATCATTTGGGAGGGATTGGTATCCACTCGGGGGAGGGTTGCCATAACAATAGCACAACCATGACGGAAGCTATGAGGAGATTCCCCAGCGTCAATATCCAGAATGCCCAGGTAGTGTTTGAGTCTATCATACACACAAGCATATGACATACCCTGTGACAGTACCGAGCCACCTGTGGAGACAGGGCGAAATAAGTACCCATGAGATAAATCAACCCCCATCTGTTGGGCAACACTAAAGTACATGTAAACCCCTTCTACTGGGCATATTCTCCCATCTGGGCAGCGCTGAACTGTAAAAGTGTTACAGCTGTCAACTCTACAAGTTTTACCCCATGTATGGCGAATGAAAAATCCCCGACCCTCTGACAGCTGCTTGATCTCTTGGGTAAGCATAAGGCCAATATCATTAGCCCTGTCGCC
This sequence comes from Hermodice carunculata, assembly GCA_964020975.1. Taxonomy (NCBI): domain Eukaryota; kingdom Metazoa; phylum Annelida; class Polychaeta; order Eunicida; family Amphinomidae; genus Hermodice; species Hermodice carunculata. Next base: position 55,400,636 of record OZ026628.1, on the reverse strand, counting down.
ACTAAAAAACAATAGTTTGAATAGGGCTTGGTCTCGAGCCAAAACAAATTTTGACCTGCGGGGTGCCAATTGCTCCTGTAATTTGCGATCAATGTAAAGGGCACTAAGGATAAGTTTATCTACAAAAAAGTGGTATAGCCTGCTTGGGTATCACATGGGCCTTACTCTGTTCCTCCCTCACAGCCTTTACATATGTCTGTACCATTTGTGATGCGGCAGGGTTACCCATACCTGTGCTTTCATACCAGTCCTTACCCAGACCCCTGTTTTGAAACAGTTGCTTCAAGTGACTGACCAGGTATGTGACAGTCCCCACCGCCAATCGCCGAGGACACTGGCATGCTGGATTCCTATCATTCATAGCAGCACATGAGACATGGTGAACAGGGGTTTTCCCCTGCCCATCCCTCCAAATAAGAAATTTGCAAATGTCTCTAGGTCCCATATTTAAGATGTTATGATGTCCAAAAGTTTTCCACATATATAAGCCCAAGCTGTCCTCAAGAGAGGCTTTCTTCCTTTGGTAATGGGAAGTGGCCTGCGAGTCCAAAAGGGAATTCAGTCGTTGATCCAATGCAAAGTCATCTAATATAGGGTGGACTCCCCTGGGTGTCTACAAACAGAAAACATACAAATCATAGGGTAGCTCAGCCTTGGAGGAGACAAAACCTTTCTTAGAAGGGACCAGCACTGCAGAGGGGCAACCTTTGCTAGCCAAACATCGCAGATGAGCAGCATGACCCATCACAATTGGCCACCAAGAGGTCATGGGGGATAGCCGAGGTAATATCATTGTACAATGCAGTGGTCTGGCCACCTCCTGCAACAGAAATCGCAACAGTGGTGCACTCAAGCGAAATGGGGGGAACACATAATAATTTTCCCCTGACAGTAATTTCTGTGAAAACACATTGACACCCGAGGAGTTGGGTAATTGAAAGGGTGTAAAGTGAGGTAGGTATTTCCCATTTACCCCTACCATAGCATTAGAATCTAAAGCCATGAGATCAAATGTGTGGGGTCCATACCAAGACTCCACCTGGTGCCATGATGAGGGGCTCAACATAGAGTCACTCAGGGTCAACCCACGTGAGGGTTCATCAGCCATGTTACTCTTGGAGGGTATATAAGAAAGCCTGAGCTGGAAATTATGTTTCTGGGAAAGTGTAAACAAAGTTTTTATATAACTATTCAATGTTGGGTCTCTCCCACCCTCATTCTCCCATGCCTGGACGACAGCCTGATTGTCCACTAGGGCATCCACCCGTGTATTCCTAACATGATCCAAAATACACTGCAAGGTCTTTATGAGAGCCTCTGCTTCTTTCAAGTGAATAGGCCGAGAGTCATCTCCAGGCCAGTAATCCTGCATAGTGCCAACAGGAGTCACCCCAGCCCATGCAAACCCTGATGAATCAGTTACAATTTGGAGAGGGATGTGTGTCTCACGTTGCCATGGTAGCCACTCGGCACACGTGTCGATAAATTCCCAATGGCAGATCTCAGCTTTCAATTCTTGGGTCAACACAACCATTCTACTGTTGCGGTGGGCTAACGACACAGCGCGGCCATGGACCGAGTATACAACCTGCCACCAGGGACACACATAGCAAAGAAAGTACACTTGCCCATGTATCTTTGTAGAGTCTTCAATGTAACCTGCTTTCTGGCCAAAATATATTCCCGCAAAACAGCAAATTTTTCCCTTTTGGCTATGGGTATGGAAAAACTCTGAGCATGGGAGTCTACTTCTAAACCAAGGTATAAAATCTGTTGTTTTGGCTCTAAACAACTCTTACTTAAGGCAATTGTGTAACCAAGAGCAGTGAGCACAGCACAGGTAAGGGCCATGGCCCACCTACATTTATCCTCTTCATTGAGAGAGACGGCAGTACTGATGGAGCCCACATACCTATCATCTATATACTGGAGTGTACGTACCCCCTTTGACCTCAGAAATGAGGTCACTTGTCTCCCAACTGTGTCGTAGACAAACGGACTAGCCTTCCAGCCAAAAGGAAGGGTCCTATACCGTAAGTAGTAACCACCAAAGTGCAGGCCAAAATAATCCCAGGAGGCTGGATGTAGCACCAGTCCATCATAGGCAAGACTTTTCATCGCAAAGGGACATGAAGCTACCAGGGGGACATATAGGTGGAATATCAGGTAGTGTATCTAATTTGAAAGGGTTATCTGTAATCCACAAATTTAGGTACCTCTCATCATGGCACAGGCGAGGCTTAGTGGGCTCAATACAGATACCCATCACAACTCTAGGAGGCGCAACCTCACCTACTTTCCCTACCACTTCAATAGAACCATTTTTAATCCTTTCCTCCAATGTTCGGGCGATAAATGCAGCATGCCTGCGCCCAGAAGAACAGTTCGGGAAGATTCTGGGGGGGGGGGGACTGTCACAATCATACGATTGCCCTTTGAAGTTCCCTTTGAAATGCCTGAAAAAATGTTCCACTCTTACCCCCTCTCTGAGCCACATCAGTACCATAGCAGATGACCCCTGCTCTAACTGTCCCAATAAAAACTCCCAATTCGATAACTGAGAGTGCAGTTGGCCGGCCACAAAGTGAGTAGGGTCTCGAAATAATTGCTGTTCCACAGGTAAAAATTGTGAATTCCACTGCATAATGTTTTGTAATTGCATGGCATCAACCTTATGGGTAGAAGGATCGTGAGGGGACCCCCGCCAGGTCACCCAGCCCGGATGCAGTCTACAGTCCTCCGCCGTGAACATAGGGCAGAAACCTGCTGCGAGTTCCCACTGAGGGATGAGCACATCCATGTGTGTCCAGCCCTGGAAAATAAGAAAATGCCCACATAACGGAAAACATCAGACGGACCCGGCCACATGACCCCGCAGAGGTCACCCCAATCCTATCCACCCAGCGTGAGCTGTAACAAGCCCACTAGGAGATAAGGTCCCCTTTGGGTGTCTAGAGCTGAGATAACCTGAAAACTAAACACAGGTACCAGAAATGCAAAATGTTCGAATGCCAGTATATTTGTAAACATTTAGATAGCATGGCAAAGTGACATGGAAGCCTGGCAGTATTGTAAGGAACAAAGGTGAAAACAATGTCCTATAAGTACAACAACGAGATACATGGCAAGGAAATGCACCTGACATATTAAGACAACATAATTATAAACATAGGCCTAGATGCTATAAGTTTACTTGGGCCACATAATGTGAGAGAACTTGTATCAAAGCACGTATATGGTAGTATAATCTAAATGACACCAGATGAAAGCAAGTAAATTGACACATAGAACAGTCTTTACACATGTGACATAGCACAACATGTACCTGAAACAAATGTTGGTAGGCCTACCGTATATTACTCTTTCTTCCCCACACCTTGTAATTTTGGGCAAGAACCAATGAAGTGGCCCACTGCCTTGCAGTAGTAACACCGTTTTTCAGTTGATCTACCCCTACCCCTCCCACGGTAGCCCCCCCCCCCCTAAAACCAGGGTGACTATCCATACCCATTGGGTGCATGCCAGGATACATAGGGTAAGGGAAAGGAGCATACCCTGGCCAGCTGACACCCATCCCCATAGGTGGGCGTGTAACAGCCACAGGTGACGCCCCCGACAAGTTGTACATGTCAGAGTCATGTAACCAAGAGTTACATTGATAATCTAGGGCTACGTGACTCGGTACAACCGGGCATAAAACCACAGCGTCGTCACATGGAGCTCCTACATAAAAAGGTTTGAAACGAAGTTCACATCTGGACCACCATCCCGCTTCACGTTTGGCATGATTTCTCCGTTTCTGAACACACCAACAAGCTGTAACTAACCAGTTTCTTCCAAAACTGTTTTCTACAGGTATATCACACAAATAATCCATTGAAATCTACATATTGTTGTGTACCAGTTGGTAGTTGAATTGTTCATTTCATGATTTTACTTTTCTTTTAAATTTAAGTTAGGCAAGGGGTTAAAGAGTCAGCCATGACAGAGTCTGTAGCAGGCAGTATCATACTCTGGTTGTAACAGGACACCCATAATAGGGGACCCAGTGTCTTTCCTTAAACATATAAGGTGTGAAATCTCTTGATGAGTGTTTAAGTGTGCCATGTCTGTGGCATCCTTGTTTGGCCATCTATGGTATTGCATTCACTCTTTTCGTGTGGTTGTGTTGTGACTCTTGTGCTGGTTATCCCGTGAAATGTGCCTGATGTGAGGGTAGATAGTGCTGTGTGCACACAAGTCACAGTGTGGGAAAATGTGAATGTGCAGTGTGCAGCACAAGCCAACCTACACAACAAAGGATGTGTGCTGTGAACTTGTTAATTGTGACCTGCTCTCACTTTATATGTTGTGTTGTGTGTATGTTATCTCATTTGTGCATCTTTGTGTAATGTGCATTCTTATTGTGGTGTTATAGTTGTGTGTACACATTGTGTCCCTGTCATAATGCACATCCATCCTATATAAAGCCTGGTATTTTCTGATAGAGAAGGATTGAAGTTTGAGGCTTCTCAAGTTGAGCAGCAAGAGTTGTCAAGTCATTAAAGGTGTGCTGTCTACTTCTATGTAAGCTATGCCATGTTGTACACATGAATGCATCAGGAATAAAGTCATCTCAACTGCACTGCAGATCCTGACTTCAAGAACTTGTCTCTAGCAATCCTAACATTGGTGGCAGCGTCGCGATCCGGATTTGAGACACGCCAAGTATGGACATCCATTTATTTGAATGTGAGTTCTGTTTTGCTATAATACCAAGTCACAGATATCCTCACAACTGTCCAGACTCTACTGGCCATGAAGAACCTGGAAAAGCAGTTGAAGAATACTGGCAATTTATTGGGATGCTGAACCAAACCTTTGATTTACTGATCAAGAGTGGAACCAAGCTTATATTCACAGAGGTTTATTATTGAAGAATATCCTGCCTGTTTTGTTTTGAGACTGTGTTGTGAACTGGTTCTAAAAAAAAGAAAGAAGAAAAAAAAATGGAAAGGAATCAACTGAAGAGAGTCATGCTTCTTACAACACTTTCACTAACTGACATGGTGGAGACGGCTATTTGTGATGGCAGGTACAGTCACCAAAAGCAGGTTGAACTTGTATGGCTCATGAGAAGGTTGTTCCATCTGATCAAGTCTTTGTAATCAATTTGTGAAAGCTATAATTCTTGTGATATGGCACCCACCAAAAAAAGTGACAGAACTGCTGCCGAGGGCAAGACTCCTCATGAGACACAAGCCAGTGGTGAGGCTGCAGAAAGTGAAGTTGTTGTGAAATTACGAGAGGAAGTCGCCTTACTCCAGCAAAAATTGCAAGGGGCACTTATCCAGTCAGAAGAGGCCGTTCAAAGGGCTGCTGTAGCTGAGACAGAAAGGGCCAATATAGCAGAGGCAACAAAGAGACAGATGGCACAAGTGGCAGAGGAAAGGGAGTCCTCACTCAGAGAAGTGCTGTATTCTGCAGATGAAGCCAAAAAGAGAGCAGATACTGCAGAAATGAAAGCAGCAGAGGCAGAGAGGAGAGCAGCTGAGGCAGAGAGAAATGTTGGTTTGACGGTGAAGGAAACCATGGATGCCAATAGGACAACCCTGACTGGCCAACATTCAGCAAACATCATGGAACAAAGGGGGGCACTAAATGTTTTAGAGCAATGGAATCAGCGTCCCATGCGTCCCCAAGCTCGTGCTCCCCCTGGACTGTCTCAGCAAAATTATTCTTTCATGCCCAGTATGCCCTCAGATCCAGCCTGGCCACCAGGACCGACTGCATCATTTGCTCCGTCTAACACAAGAATGCCAATGCCAGCAGCATTTACTCCACATCATTCTGCAACTACAAGTTACACCAACCCAGTGCAACGTCCCCGAGACATGCCACTTCCTAGGCAAATGACGTTCAATGGTAAAGCACCATGGGACAGTTTCATTAGACCATTTGAAACTCTCGCCCTGTCCTGTGCCTGGAGTGAGCAAGAGAAGCTGTTCCGACTAACAAGTAGCCTTAGGGAGGATGCAGCAGAATTTGCCTTTTGCCATTTAGACCCAGATATTACCAGCTCATATGAACTGCTAGTGACTGCTCTGGAAGGCCGTTTTAAGGAGAAACAGGCAATCACCACATACTTGGCTCAACTGGAGGGTCGACGAATACAGCCTAAAGAGAAGGTGGCAGACTTCATTGCAGACATCAGGAGACTCGTCATAAAAGGCTACCCAACAGCAGATGAAAGGACAAGGGAAACCATAGCACTACGTCATTTTCTTAAAGGCCTGACAGATGAACCAGCCGCTGTAGCCGTAGGAATGACAAATCCAAAGACAGTCACTGAGGCCTGCACTGCGTATGAAACCTATACTAGCCTCAGAAATGATCTAGGTAGGCCACCTAGAGCACGTGCCGTCACTTTTGAACAGGACCAATCCAAATTTGTGACCCAAAAACAATTGATGGATTTTGGGAAAGATCTAAAGGATACCCTGACTGGACAGATGGAGGAGGTTAAGAAACTCTGCACACAAAACCGGAGGCCTAAGAAAAAGGTAGACAAGTCCACTATAGAGTGCTATAAGTGCCATGAGATGGGGCACTATGCCTCTGAATGCCCTCTTGCTGCAGATAATACCACCTCCACCAAGGAGCCAGCTAAGTCAGCGTCTCCACAGGAAAACTAGCAAGGACCGGGCCAAACGGCCTAGACCCGGTCCAGAACACAGGTGATGTGACTGTAACATGGAAGCAAATTACACAAGGTGGCATATCTTTGATGCTACCTCTTAAAATATGTGGCATTGAGGCCAACTTTTTGGTTGACACTGGAGCAGAGATCACTATTTTGTCAAGGCGAATCTACGAGTCAATTCCAGCTGCATTTAGGCCCAGACTTAGACAGCCAAAGTGTAAAGTAACTCTTGCAGCAGCTAATGATGGGATCATGAACATTGATGGGGTGGTAGACATCAATATGGAGACTGGTGGAGAAATTTTTTCATGGCAAGTGTTTGTGGCCAACATTAAGGATGATGGTCTACTTGGAATGGACTTCCTATGTGCCAATAATTTTTCTCTTAGTGCCGATGGCAGGCTTGAATTGGGAGGCAAGCTAGTCTACACTGAAGTACATGGCGATGTTCCAAACATATTGGAAGTTTCTACAGCAGATGATGTAACAATACCTGCTTTCTGTGAGTGTGTTGTGAGTGGAACTATTTTGATGCAGAAACCGAACTCTAGATATTGTATTGTGGAGCCCTTGTCTGATAAGCCACCAGGGGAAGGTCTTGCAGTTGGGAGCACTTTAGTGGATGTGCAGAGGACCGACATTGGAATTCCCTTGCGAATAATGAACACAACCAGTGAGAATTTCCTGCTGAGGAAAGGTAGCGTTGTGGCTTCATTACAGGAGGCAGAAGATGTCCATTTCTTGTCAGATGTGGAAAATACTGCGGAGAATTGTCAGAAAAGGCTGCTTGGAGTTCGCAGGGTTCACAATCACAGCAAAGCAGAGGACACACAATTTACAGCCATACCAGTGCCAGACACAGCAGGCTGGCCTGATTCAGTGAAGGAGCTTTTCCTTAGGAGCAAAACTAAGTTGTCAGAGACTGAGGCAGCAGGGTTAGCCAGAGTTTTAGACAAATACATAAACGTTTTTGCAAAATCACCTGAGGATTTAGGTCGTACATCAGTCGTGTGCCACACCATTGATACTGGAGATGCCAAACCTATCAAACAGCTTCCACGTCGGCCCCCAAGAGCTTTTGCTGGTGAGGAGGAGAAGATAATACAGCAGCAATTAAAAGCAGGTATAATAGAGGAATCTACATCTCCGTGGAGTTCCCCAATGGTCTATGTTAAAAAGAAAGATAACACAACCAGACCATGTGTTGACTACCGACTTCTCAACCAAATTACCCAGAAGGATGCCTACCCACTACCTCGTATAGATGATTGTTTGGACTGTCTTGGTGGTGCAAAGTTCCTGTCTGTGACGGATCTCCAGTCCGGCTACTGGCAAATTTCTGTAGCAGAAAAGGACCGACCAAAGACTGCCTTTATAACCAGAAGTGGCCTCTATCAGTACCGAACCATGCCGATGGGTTTGACAAATGCTCCAAGTACCTTTACTCAGTGTATGGAACTTGTAATGAAAGGGCTTCAATGGAAAACATTAATAATATATCTGGATGACCTAATTTTGTACAGCGCCACCTATGAGGAACATCTGAAACATCTGTCAGAAGTCTTTGAACGACTAATCAAGGCAGGCCTAAAATTGAAACCATCTAAGTGCCAGTTGTTTCAAGAAGAAGTTGCCTTCCTTGGACATATTGTGTCAGAAAAAGGTGTCAGGCCAGACCCCAAGAAATGTGAAGTTGTGTCAAACTGGCCTGTGCCGAAGAATATCCATGACATTCGCTCCTTTTTGGGCCTATGCTCCTACTATAGACGTTTTGTCAGAAACTTTGCTTCGATCGCCAGTCCTCTCACACGCCTGTTAGAGGCCGAACGGGCATTTGAGTGGAATGACAAGTGCGAGGATAGCTTTATGATGTTGAAGTCTTGTCTCACTGGAAATGAGGTCATGGCTTACCCTCGAGATGACTGTACATATATCTTGGATACAGACGCGAGTGATACAGGAATAGGCTCAGCCCTTTCTATATTAGTATGGGATGAAGAAAAAGGGATGGAAGTAGAGCGACCTGTTGCGTTTGCCAGTAAAACTTTGAACAAAACACAGAGACGTTATTGCGTAACCAGAAGGGAGCTCCTGGCTGTGATTGTATTTGTGCAATATTTCCGACATTACCTGCTCGGGAGAAAATTTATCATTCGGACCGATCACAGTGCTGTTCGCTGGGTGATGAGCTTCAAGAACCCAGTAGACCAGATGGCCAGGTGGTTAGAAGTTCTGTTTCAGTATGATTTTGAGATCTTTCACAGATCAGGAAAAAGGCATGGGAACGCGGATGCCCTTTCTAGACTGCCATGTGATCCCGATGATTGTAAATGTTATGATGGTAAGACGATTTTGGAAGACCTTCCATGTGGTGGTTGTGAGCAGTGCAAAAAGAAGCATGAACAGTGGTCAGACTTTGCAGAGATTGACAATGTTGTGCCTCTGATGTCAAAAAATGCCTTTGCCAGTAGAAGCTGTGAGGCAATCCTAACTGCCGCTGCCAGTAGTACAGCTGACCAAGAGGGGAGCCATTCACTTAAGCTGCAACCATCCCAAATGTCCAGCAATACTGCCCAAACCACATGTGCACAGGGACAAAACCAGCGCTGTTGGGTGCAGAGTTCATGGAAGATAATTTGCACACTTTATGTGTATGTAGGCATGATCTTTGGGGCCCTGTTGCGTGGTGCAGTGGGTTTATGGACTGTTGCCGAAAGTTGTGTTGCTAGAGTGCTGCCATTGACTGCCAACCTAGTGAATAGAATTGTCAAAACTGTACCATACAGGAGTGACATGGATGGCAAGGTATCTTCTCTGAGCTTGGACAAAGACTTTTCAAACAGAGATGCAGGTTCAGGCCACACTGGTGCATACATTGTTGACGCTGACCTCTGCTTGAACTTGAGCCATGTCAAGAAAAAGGAGGTTAGACAACTCAGCTTTAATTTGAAGAGGGGGAAGGAAGCTGATGTATCAATGAAAGGTGACAACCCCAGCTTCCAACTTATGATTCAGGGAGGTCAACAATGGTAGCTGAGGATAAGGTGAAATGTATCCCAGATGGGAAGGATAACCTTGGAGAATGCGAGTCCGATAATCAAACAGGTGTGTGTGCACTGGAAACTGATACTGAAAAACCTGCCCAACTGCCAAGAAGAAGTAAAAGACAAAAGAAACCCCCAGATAAACTTTAAGTACTCCTGTAAGGTTCCTACTTTGGGACATAAAGGGTCACAGCAGTGCAGCCTTTTCAAACTTTTGCAAATGAGTAGTTGATTACCCCCAGATGGACTTGTGGTCACTGGTAACTGTGACACACCTCCTTTTGGTGCCAGCTCTATCTTTCTACACATCTTGCACAATCCAGCTTCCTGTGTGTTGGTCTGTGCTCAACTGCCCAACTTCCTGTGTGCTGGTCTTTGCACGCACGCACACACATACACACACACACACACACACACACACACACACACACAAAATGTGTCATAGGTGTATGTCTCCTAAGACAGTGTGAAGTGTATTTTCTCTTGATGCTATGTTCTTCTCAATGTTATTGAATTGAATGGGTTACCAATGATGTATCTTGCTCTGTTTGTATTTTGCATATGTTTATCTACGTTCACATGTATTATTTCCATATGTATTGCTATGTGCATGTGTATTGTTGTCTGTATGTATTGCTATATGATCATGTGTATTGATGTCATATGTTGACATTATTGTTGTTGTACCTGTGCTTGCATTGTTATTATGTTTATGTGTTGATATCACACCTTCTATGACAATGTCATGCTATGTATGTTCCTGTATGCTATCAACATTGTGGGTGGTGTTGTTCTGTATGGAAACACTGCGTGATATGCGGTATTTCGATTGACAAAAGTTGCCTGTACAATGTGTGAAAAAGAGAATAGTTGTTCAAATGTATTGAAGACAGAATGGATCATGTAGATCACTGTTTGTGTGAAGTAATACATTGTTTTTCTTGTGTATTGTCAGTTCTACCCTAAACCCAGCTGGGATGTTGGCAGTACAGAGACTGGTATATATATAATTATGTGTCAATTGATAATTATGATGAATTCCAAAATGTGAATGAAACATTGTACTCTTTAAGTAGGGTGTGTTTCCCAGGCAAGCAGCCTCAAGTAGTTTGTGAATTATACAGGCATATATTTTGTTTTCTGATGCCCTTCAGTGACACTTTCTACTGATAATGTTTACCAGGCAAGTCATGTTGTTGAATATATGTCAGAATATTTCTTTGTAACTTGAGTAAGGTGAAATTTAGTTATAGCTTAGTATATGACAATGGTTTTGCAAGTAACTTGATTCACAGCTCAAAGAAAAAAAATGGCATTAATGTTGGTTAGGTTTCCCTTTTGTTCAGAAAATACAAAATTGCTTTGGGGACAAAGCAAAGCCAAGAGGGGAGCTGTGTTGTGTACCAGTTGGTAGTTGAATTGTTCATTTCATGATTTTACTTTTCTTTTAAATTTAAGTTAGGCAAGGGGTTAAAGAGTCAGCCATGACAGAGTCTGTAGCAGGCAGTATCATACTCTGGTTGTAACAGGACACCCATAATAGGGGACCCAGTGTCTTTCCTTAAACATATAAGGTGTGAAATCTCTTGATGAGTGTTTAAGTGTGCCATGTCTGTGGCATCCTTGTTTGGCCATCTATGGTATTGCATTCACTCTTTTCGTGTGGTTGTGTTGTGACTCTTGTGCTGGTTATCCCGTGAAATGTGCCTGATGTGAGGGTAGATAGTGCTGTGTGCACACAAGTCACAGTGTGGGAAAATGTGAATGTGCAGTGTGCAGCACAAGCCAACCTACACAACAAAGGATGTGTGCTGTGAACTTGTTAATTGTGACCTGCTCTCACTTTATATGTTGTGTTGTGTGTATGTTATCTCATTTGTGCATCTTTGTGTAATGTGCATTCTTATTGTGGTGTTATAGTTGTGTGTACACATTGTGTCCCTGTCATAATGCACATCCATCCTATATAAAGCCTGGTATTTTCTGATAGAGAAGGATTGAAGTTTGAGGCTTCTCAAGTTGAGCAGCAAGAGTTGTCAAGTCATTAAAGGTGTGCTGTCTACTTCTATGTAAGCTATGCCATGTTGTACACATGAATGCATCAGGAATAAAGTCATCTCAACTGCACTGCAGATCCTGACTTCAAGAACTTGTCTCTAGCAATCCTAACAATATATCCACAGCAACAGGCCTATAATTGTCGCAAATGTCCCTAAACATCCATTTCGGGCCAAAAGACCGACATTCCAGTGCCAAATTCAAACGGGTATCCCATCCTGAATCGAGGTCGTTCCGTGGCATCAGCCGTATGACAACTGTTCTCAATTGTATGGGAGAAAATCGATGTCATTAGTGCAAAACAACGGATGATTCATGCCACACTTGCGAGTGATGCACCCGGGCTGTTGCAAGTTCAAGAGACGGCCATATCCTAAGTGAATGACACGAGTCACATGACACCCTGATAAGAAGCACAGTTTGGAAGATGACAGGAGGCTGGCAAGACGTACTTTGCCTCTGGCTGTCACATATGTCTGCACTTATTTCTAACAGACATCATGCCTCTCAATAGCGATGGGGGTTGACCATGATTGTATGGGTCTTCGCCCCTACTATTGGATTGGGTGATGGGATTGTGGTACCTGTCAGGGAAAGAGAGTTGCGGTGGTCAACTGCTCTTGCTGTCAGGCTTGTGGTACCTGTCAGGGAAAGAGAGTTGCGGTGGTCAACTGCTCTTGCTGTCAGGCTTGTGGGACCAGTTCAGGTCAAGGGAGTTACGGTGGTTAATTGCCCTTGTGGTCTGGCTTGTATGTCCTGCAGGTCAGGGAAAGAGGGTTGCGGTGGTCAACTGCTCTTGCTATCAGGCTTGTGGGACCCGTTCAGGTCAAGGGAGTTACACGGTGGTTAACTTCCCTTGTGGTCTGGCATGTATGTCCTGGTCAGGGAAAGGGAGTTGCGATGGTCAGCTGCCTTTGCTGTCAGGTGGCATCTTTTGTCCCAGCTTGGTGCTTGGGCAGGACTGGAGAGTTGCAGGTGGGCGCATGTGGGTTAACAGTAATTGGATCTGGGTGGTCCTCACAAGAGGCTGCTATACATTTGGTATGGCACCGGTATACGTGTATGCATACAAGCCTCCAGCTTGCGTGATCACAGCTATGGTTGGTTGTATCATAGCTATGGTTGCTCTTTGTGAAGACATGAGTTGCTACATGAATAAAGATTTTCTCAGTGCAATCTCTGTGGTGATTAAACAGTAATTGGCATACTGATTGACCTTGGGGTTCCTATACTTGCAGGTTTCAACCCCTGATTTTGTGTTTGCTGTATTTTCATGAGCCACTAAGTATAACACTGGGTTGTAGGTCTATGTGTATAGTTGGGACTGCAGGGCCTGGCGTGTGTGTATATGTAATTATGTCCCTGGTGTTTATATATTTTCCCACACACTTTTCATGATACTGACAAGCTTCCAATTGTTTACATGTTTGAATAATCATAATTTTCTTACCCCCAAGAATAAGGAAAAAGTAAAATGTTTTTACTGTTTGGGCAGGAGAGCCAGGACAGAGAGCTGCTTGGGGTTTTATTTGCTTGAGACGGGGATGCGTATGTGCCTGTTGCTCTATAGGCAACAGGTCTCAAATTTGATATCTCTGTTTGTACTTATGTGTGTAATGGCAATTTTGTTTCTCTTGTGTATGTAGCGCCGTTTTTGTTATTTTAGTTCATGATGTCAACTCTTGGGCGACCTGTTCCCTGGTTCACGGTACAAGCCAAGGTGGGCAAGGCAGGTAGAGGTTTGTCTGGCTTGGTCGTAATCCCAGAACTGTCTATCTGCCTTTTTTTCCACCAGTATATTCATTCAAACACCAAAAAAAATCATATTCAAGTTAATGGGTTGTTTCGACCAATTGGGAAAAGTTTTGTAAATATATGCCAAAGATGTCATCACTTCCGTTAGCCACAGATCCTTCCAGTACTTTAGTCGTAGCAAATGTAAGAAGATGTAGTAGAAGGTCAAATTTAGAAATGAGTACTGACGTATAACAAAGGGTGTGACATGGACCAACATGGACTCCCAATTTCAATGAACAGTTAATTTATACTTAATCTCTGACTTGAGAATAGAACCCATTAACCCCTCTTAACGACCGTACTAGACTTGCTCAAGTCTCACTGGACTGTCTTCCGTATTTTATTTAAAATCAAATTCATTGCAAAATGAAATTTTGTTTCTCTTGTGTATGTAGCGCCGTTTTTGTTATTTTAGTTCATGATGTCAACTCTTGGTTGTAGCCTTATTCTGTTACAATACAGGTAGGCCCTTAAACCTAGCTAATTGGCGTGGAACGTGTCTATAACCAGAAAACATAGACTCCAGCTGATCAGCGCCGGGCGGTCTGCACTGTGTTTCTTATCACACAGACAAGCGAGCGGTCATAAGGCACCCCTCATAAGAAGCTGTTAATTGCGCTACTGTGCAATGAAGGGTTAATTGCAGTGCAGCGCGTCAGGCGAAGGGCGTCCAGTGAGACTTGCTCAAGTCTCACTGGACTGTCTTCCGTATTTTATTTAAATGGGTGTCGGCAGCCGGAGGGAGACGGTCAGCTTTGTCGCGCTTGAGTGGCCAGTGACTAGCCATGCATTCCTTTGAAGACCATGCACTTTGCCTTCAGCCTTATCGCGATGATAATGGGATTAGAACTGACTAGGACTCAATTGCTGCTAGTGCTACTGTTGAAACCGGCATGGCGACAGTGTCGACCAGTTTAAAAAAAAAAAAAGAACAGTAGGACCTACTTAATAACACCATGTAGTTGGGATAATATTATACAGTTAACTTCGAGGAGGGGAAAATGTATCGCACTTCTGGGTGGGACCGTGGGAAGGGAAAATAGGGACATGCACCAGGGACTTGTGCAAGTCTAGCTGCAGTTCAGCCCCTCACTTTAAACCAATAATAATTTAGAAAAAGGAATTAAATCTCTTTAAATTAGATAGCATAATTGGCAGGTATCAAGAGAAGTGACACAAACATTTTGCACACTGACCACTAAAAATATGTTTCTTATCAAAGTCTTGTAACAATGTGGCATCATTTTGAGCACGTACTACATTATTCTGTCAAGATTACACAATGACTGAGTCTGGAATAAATATAATATTAACAGGATGCCCTATAATTGGGATCAGCATGGAATAAAATATCTTTGGATGTGTGAAACAGAATACACCACTGTTTATATGTGAGACACCACCAAGTTGGAGAAAGACAGAGGAGTCATGTGATGATGTTACACAGGAACAATAGCGCAAAGGATACAGTGATGTACTGACATGAAATAAATGAGCCCGTGTTTCCTATTATGAATATCATACTCATAATTGTACTGTACAGACTTCTGCAAACCCCGTCACATATCTCAGTCCATTCCAATAGGCAACGACAAGAATAGAAGGTTCAAGAACTGCCTGAATAAGGGCACGCGGTCAGTGGAGGGCTGGGGTTGTGTAACCCCATTATTTTACATTCTAATTTGCAACCTCATAACTTGAAAACTACTTTACATACAAACAATAAATTTCAGACAGTAAATATAAATACATAACTATATACCTCACAAAAATCATATATCTACAGCTACAAAAATGACTAGTTTATTAAGGTTGCTGTAACATACAAACTAATGGGAATACACAGCTCTAGCCCTCCAAATGTTTGTGTATTCAGTTGTGTATTGGCGCAAATACACACCTTAGAGCTAATTCTGACCTTTCCTATTGCACATACAGAATATGAACTACTAAAGGGAGTGGTGTTGGACGCCAGCAACCACGCTAAAACCATAGATCCCAGGATACACTCATGACACGGGGATCGTTGGCTTTTTGCCAATGCCAATGGGACCAATGCCAATGGGACCAATGTCAATGGGACTGACCGAGGGCTTTTCATGCAAATGAGAACCTCTGTCTTGTTTTTTAAGGATGATATCAATTGACATCATGCAATATACATTGAGAATCGGAATGTACAAGTTATTGTGCACTGCTGCTCGCAAATGATGACAAACCAGACCCTGTCTGTGCTCTGCTGCTGCCCAGTTCTGGCAGTTGTGTTCAAACAGCGCCATGTGACTGATACACTCGCCGGTTATATTTTCTCGTAAAGGTGAATGAGCTCGAGTGAAAACCAAGGTGCCGTCAGTAAAAGATTTCGGCAAAGATTCGTACTTACCATTCAATGTATTCGGTTCTTCAGATTCCAACCTTCGATGAAGTTTACTCCGTTAATTTATAAATAGCGTATTACTTGCCAGTGGCGTACTAGCACACACGCCCCTCGTGTCTGACTTGCGTACCAGTGCATTCAATAGCGCATGCTCGCCTTGATTGGCCCACTGACTGGCCTTATCGTATAAGTGTAGTGTGCCGTCAATGGAATGCAAATCCATCGCTGCCGAACACGGAAAACCAGCATATTGACATGATAAATGTTTGTTTGTAAACGTATTTATTTCCAAGAATGGAACTGGATTACCCAGTAGCTATTACAATAACTAGTCGAGGGGTTCTCCAGACATACAGAACACACAATAAATATACAAGACACACAGGACGGTACAAATCAGTTTGCAAGTTGGAATACAATCAGGTGTAACAGGTACCAATTATCAGTTAATGAACCGTCTGGTCTGGGTAATGTACAATTGAACAGCTGAAAAAATTTCAATATTTAACACATCCGAAAGGCTGGTACTACCAGACAGCATAATTTCTAGAAGTCTATCGCCGACATGATTTACTAATAAGTTAGGATGTACACCAGGAGCAAGCACATTTGCGACAGACCTCAGGAGTGTAAGTCTAGGTTGTTCAAAAAGTGGGCAAAACAGGAAAAAATGACGCGTGTCTTCATTTAGGTAGTTGCATGAACAGGCAGAAGAGGGCAGGATATTAACTTCATATAAGTGGGAATTAAGTATAGACCTCCCTAGGCGAAGCTGGGTGTGAGTTATATTTGCAAAGCGATCACCAAACACGAAGTAATTTGGAATTTCATGGCGAAAGAACAGAACTTTGGCAAGTTTTACTTTGAAGATTGAGAGTGTTTGGGAAAGCTTGACATCATCAGGTAAGTCGTTCCAAAGGCGAATGGCGGATGGTAGAAACGAACTAAAGTAACGATCAGTCCTGCACTTAATTTGCCTTTGTTGGGGGGGGGGGCCTGCGGAGGAGGCGGCCGGTCGGGGGTAAGTCGTAATTCGGGATTAATTCATATAGGTAAGGGGGGGGTAAGCTTATTGAACATTTTGTAGAAGAACACTAATTTGAAAAATTGTCTGCGGGTGTGAAGCGGTTCCCAGCCAATTTCAGCCAATAGTCTATCACGTGACGAAAATTTCATAGCACCCGTACATATTCTAGCAGCTTCATACTGTATTCCTTCTAGGAGATCAGATAACTCTTGTGTGCAGTTGTCAAAAAGGACACAACCGTATTCTAGGATGGGTCGAACCATGGTCAGATACAATTTTGATAAGGTTTTTCTGGAAAGTTTGAACTTAAGCCGTTTTAGAACAGATAGACGTTTACTCGCTGCAGTGACAATGCGATTAATATGTGAGTGCCATTTTAAATCATGCGAGAGAGTGATACCTAAGTGAGTGTGGTGTGTAGCCTCCGGGATGGGTGTCTCACCAAGATACAAGGTGGGGTGAGTTACTTTGTCTCGTTTGCATGAGAACAGGACCGAAAGTGATTTAGTGGCACTAAGTGTCATGCGCCAGATCCGACCCCACATAGAGAGATGGCCGAGATCAGTATTAATGCGAGTCCCAGAGACTTCACGATCATAAATTATTTCGAGAATGCTAGTGTCATCGGCGAAGAGCCTGATGTCACACGTAATATTATCAACAATATCGTTTATATAAATTAAGAATAGGAGGGGCCCGAGTATAGAGCCCTGGGGCACGCCTGCCTCGATAGGTAACCACGAAGAACTTTGACCATGAATGACAACCCTTTGGTGTCGATTACTGAGATAACTATCAAACCATTCAATAATTGGTGGGGAAATGCCCAGTTGACGCATTTTAAAAAGGAGGCCTTCATGCCACACGCGGTCAAAGGCTTTAGAAATATCAAGGAAAACCATTCTGGCCTCTTTGCCTAGTTCTAGGCCATTGTAGATTTTGTGAACTATACTAATTAACTGGTTTATTGTGGAATCATTAGAAACGAAGCCAGAATTTCGCCTAGTTAGGAGATTATTACTCATTAAATACTCATACAATTTATTGTAAACTAATCTTTCGAAGACCTTAGATACGTTGCATAATAGGGAAATTGGTCGGTAGTTTGATTTTAATTGTGTATTAGCTTTCTTGTGAACCGGGCATATATTTGATTTCTTCCACTGCGTAGGAAATTTACTATTTGTTAAAGAAATGTTGAATAATCTAGTAAGGGGCTCAGAAATACTTGGACTAGTTTGTTTGAGAAGAAAGTTGCTCAAGCCATCAGGGCCTGTCGCGGAGCTAATTTTGAGCGAGGTAATGACTTTAAGGACATCATTTTCATTCAAAACAAAGGGGTCTAGCCTGGCATCTGTGCGATACATAAAAGCAGGTAATGGGGGTGAGTTGTCGTCTGTGGGTGTTCTGCACTGGCTAGCAAAATATTGGTTAAAAACTTCAGCTTTCTCAGAATTATTAGAGATGATGTTGTCATTTTCGATGAGGGGTGGGATGCTAGGATGCAACTTACACCCTAATATAGATTTTGACAAATTCCACCACTTCTTTACATTAATTTCTCTACAGTCTAGTTCAGACCGAAGTTTGGAGAAATAGGTCCGGATTGCCTTTTTGTTTGCCGAAACAGAAATATTCCGGCAGCGCTTGTAAAATTGGTAGAGCCTTTCGGTAACAGGGGAAGGATTGCCATTGTCTTTTTTAAGAGATTTCTTATAACTTTTCCATGCTCGGTTCCGTCTACGTATTAAGAGTTTAGTATGGCCAGTTACCCAAGGTTTGTCCTTAGGCCTGATGAGCACTTCTTTACAAGGAATGAATTCTTTTGCAGTATCAATAAACAATTGAGTCCAATAATCTACGTACTCCTCTACCGTATTGAAAAGATCAAAGCCAATGCCCCAAGGGGCATGGGAAAGAGCATCATTTAGTTCATCAAAGTTGCCACGTTTATAATCCCAAACTGTTCTTCTAAAAGCTTGGTCATTGGGAAAGGTGATAGAAATTGTACAAAAGATAACAGAGTGGTCCGAATTAGCTACTGGAGGAAGAACACCACTGTCTAGGATGTACCCAGGTGAGTCTGTTATGAGTAGATCAAGGAGGTTATTCGAAAATTCGGTTGAGCGAGTTGGTTCATTTATGATTTGGAATAAGTTATTGCGAGCAATGAGATCAACAAGCTTTGTACCAAGCTCGCTGCCAGCATGATCTGAGTCCCACGTTGAACAGCGATCGTTAAAATCACCGGTTATAATAATAGTTTTGGGATTTAATTCCATAGCTTTAGATATAGATTCCGAAAAATCAGTGAGAAATACATCACGTTCGTAAGCAAGTTGACCCGGTGGGCGGTAGTAGACTCCAACTAAGGCTAGGCCACGATCTGTAGCAATTTGAGCCCAGAGACATTCACAGTTTTCCGATTCGAGTTCGGAGCGGCGGGTACATGGTAAGGATTCTTTGACGTATATGGCAACACCACCACCGTGGCTGGCCCGGTCGCGTCGGAGAGGAGGCTGGTAACCTGGAATGGATAATAATTGGTTCGGGTAGCTCACATCGAGCCAGGTTTCGGATAAAGTGATAATGTCCATATCTTCGGCTTGGGCAAAGACATGGACTTCATCTAACTTTCCATCACTTTTAAGACTACGAATATTGATATGACAGAGTTTAACTTTTTTTAAGCTTTGCGGTCCAGGGTTTGTATGAATATCAATGGCTGATAAAAAGAAGTAATATAACACCACGAGGGCATGTCGCATACTAAGAAAATTATTGTACGAGAGTAGCAGAAATAATACAGGTAGGAACGACAGTGCTGCGCCAACTTGGTCTGCGTCATAATTTTCAATTGTGACTTTCAGCAGAAATTTGGATAAGTGAAAAAGCCCAATTGCCGCCCTGAATTGTTCTAAACTACAGCCCATGTCGGTATGAGTTGGGAAAAATCTTAACTGCAACTACTGAGACCTGTTTTGTGCGTGATTCTACCAGCAGAAATACAAAAATACAGTAGCGAACAGAGTTCAATAGATTCAAGCTTACAAGATACACATCAGATGATTTAAAGTAAGTTACGTAACACAACTTGGCAAACAGAATGATGCAAAAAGGAAATAATACATAAGTGACATGAAATATGCGATGAATGTAGCTGATTGACACAAACATTGAAGCGTGTGCATAAGCACCAATTAGAAAACAACATAAAAAACAAAAAAGATAGAAACATGAAATGAACATTACAAGTGTAAGTAAACCTTGCATGGTTCAAAAATGAGACAATATCTGGAATAATTATCCGTTAGATATGGAAAGCGTTTAAATAAGTACTATCAGTGGCGTGAAATGTTTGTAACTAATGACAAATATCGGTAGTAACACGTGTTTTCAAACATGGGCATTTAGGCTAATAATAACCTGATGACGTTGGTGCGCATCACCAATTGTACAGACAATGCACTCAAAACAAGAGTAAACAGACTTTAAGAGTCTACAAGCTATGTTATATGCACCTGTACATTATCAGAAAAAAAAAAATCAACATGATAACCAAGGTTGTTGAGCATAAATGATAGGGAACAAGTTAATGATGCTATCACATCGATACATGTGTGTGTAACCCGGGGTGTGTAAAGACCCAATGACTTACTCAAGGTTAGACCACGGAGCTACAATATGGCTCCATGGTTAGACATACAATCAACTAAGTTTAAGATTAAATGACAGCTGGTAATACCGCAAATGTTAATGATCGAGCCAACAAGTGGTAGTAGATATATATGTTGCGGCGGCTCAAATTGTACATCGAAGACATCGAATAACGAAGCAAGCCGGTGCTTCAGTGTGCATGTAGTATGTGGAACACACAGCCATGTATGCATAAGCATCATTTTGGATGCACAATCACAAACGAGTAGGTATAACTAGCAACAGCGTTCATGTATTAGACCTCAACTCAAAGTTCAACAGATAGCAGAACACAACAACTGAGCGAGGATTAGGCAACCAAAGAGCATATGGTAGGTTACGGCAGTAAGATCAGTATACAACGAATGCTGTGAAGCATAATGTAAGTTACGTTATACCTCAATTGGCAGTGAAGAAAGTAAAGAGCACATCATACAGCCGACAACTAGTACATGAATGATATATGTATATATGTATATGTTACAGTGGTTCCAATTACGCACCAAACTATGAGACATCGATTAATAAAGAAGCAAACCAGTGCTTCAGTATGTCTTAATATATGGAGCGCACAGTCGTGTGTTATTACATAAACACCATTTTGAATACACATCACATTTAAGTATGACTGGTAAAAGCATACATCTACAAGAACTTCACTAAAGTTCAACAGTTCGTGTACAAAACAAAACATTTGGGCGCGGATAAGTCAACCAAAGATCATGTGGGAAGTTATGGCACTAAGACTCAATCGATGCTGTGAAACACAGTGAACCTCAGCTGGCAGTGAAGAATATTATGAACATAAATACAGCCGACAGCAGGTACATAAAAGATATATATGTTACAGCAGCTCAAAGTACACATCAAAATCATCAAACAACAAGGCAGACCGGTACTTCAGCATATATCCTAGAATATGATGGAACATACGTGTCATGTATTGTTACATAATCATCATTTTGAATACACAAGCACATTCAAGTATGTATTGTTGCAAGCAGTAAAATCCATGTGCGACGCGCGCTAGAGAAGCAATGAATAGTAACTTGCAAAAGTTCCTGGATCTTAATTGCATATATGTACCACAGTTGTCTTAAGATAATTATGACACATCTTACAATGAATTGATATGCATGTGCGGTTAGAGCTCAAAATCTGAATACATGTTTCCACTTTCTAAAAACCAACCCATGATAAAGTTAGGCATCCAAGTATGAGCGCTAATTTGTGGTTAACGGCATCGGATAACCGATTAATATTCATGCACCTCCATGGACCTAGACAATATATAAACACTGCATGGCTGAGCAACAAACAAAACCATAGTGAAAACATTGTGTTATGATGGTATGATGTCGATTAACTAAATTGTAGGCCATCAGTCAGATATGTAAGATAAACAATTTTCTTTAGTGGGAACTAGTGTGATGATAAGATCATGAACAATTAGGAGTATAATATGTCAGGAACAGGTAACCAGGCAAATTGATTGTCTCACAAGGTGAACACAACTTCAGTTGATAGTTAGTTTAGCATTGGGCTTCCACAGTAATGTTGTTCGTTGAAAAACCACTTGAGAGCACACATAGCAAGACTTAATGGGATTACCAGTGGGCATCAGAGAGACAAGAGCCAGTCACGGGATGATCAACTTCAGGTAACCCCAGATCGGAGTTGAAACATGCCTGAGTTGCGCTTGTACAGGAAAATGCACGTGACACAAACAAGGATCACAGTTGAACGGTCACGAATTTATAGTTCACGATCACTCCTGTTGAAATGGACCGAGATCGTCCAAACTGTGGATTTGAACAATACGACCTCCACCAGCACGTTGACCCTGCCTTGGTCCCCACGCATTGTTTTCCCTGATATAAATGTGTGTCTAGGTCTCGCGTGTTTTCTGTTAGGATAGATGTGCACATCAACAAGTCAGCTTCTAGCCCACATCGGCAGCAGTATTAAAATGGCAATACAGTCGGGAGGGGGAGGGGGTGGGGGTGGGTAGGGAAGGGGAGAGGACAGCATAAATATATTTTACCCTGGTACAACACACGGAAAGTAAGAGGATTTGGAATTAATGGTACGGAAAATAAAAGTGAAGGGCCTAAGGCATGCAAGCATGTTATATGAAAATGCCCTGTATCCTGGTGAGGACCCCCCCCCCCCCCCCCACCGCTCCCCCACCCGACAGCCAAGTGTCTTGATATGGCCGTCTCTTGAACTTGCAACAGCCCGGGTGCAACACTCGCAAGTGTGGCATGAATCATCCGTTGTTTTGCACTAATGACATCGATTTTCTCCCATACAATTGAGAACAGTTGTCATACGGCTGATGCCACGGAACGAACTCGATTCAGGATGGGATACCCGTTTGAATTTGGCACTGGAATGTCGGTCTTTTTGCCCGAAATGGATGTTTAGGGACATTTGCGACAATTATAGGCCTGTTGCTGTGGATATATGTAGATTTCAATGGATTATCTGTGTGATATACCTGTAGAAAACAGTTTTGGAAGAAACTGGTTAGTTACAGCTTGTTGGTGTGTTCAGAAACGGAGAAATCATGCCAAACGTGAAGCGGGATGGTGGTCCAGATGTGAACTTCGTTTCAAACCTTTCTATGTAGGAGCTCCATGTGACGACGCTGTGGTTTTATGCCCGGTTGTACCGAGTCACGTAGCCCTAGATTATCAATGTAACTCTTGGTTACATGACTCTGACATGTACAACTTGTACATGTCCGAGTCATGTAACCAAGAGTTACATTGATAATCTAGGGCTACGTGACTCTGGATTATGATTATATGAAGCCATTGATCCAGAGTCAATTTAGTTTGCACTTGTCAAGATCAAGTTAGGGTCTGGTGACTCCAGGTTACACTGTTCGGTCTTGAGCGCATATGCCTGTTTTGTAGAGATTCTATTGTGATGTAGCTTTATTCCAATCTGCCCACTTCTTTTTCCTTCCCCTGCATGGTTGTGTGTGAAGGCAAATAGAGGGTCACGCCATCAGAACGGGCGAAGAACGTAAAACAAAGACTAAAAAAACTGCTCATTTCTAATTTGAATAAACGAATTCTAAAATTAGTAGATGCGGATAAATATTGTGGAAAGTAAAGAAAAAAAATGTTAGGGCTAAGGTCCAGAAGAAGGAAGAAGAACTCGAAAAGAACTAGCAACAATTTCGAAGCCAATGTAGAGATGAGGGATAGTAATCAACCAAAAATAGCATGGAAAAATTTGAAAGATAAAATTGCTCAGAAGAAAAGATCCCCGAAGACAACTGGTGGAGGTGCCGCTCCAAAGCGAATAGACAGTAAAAACCAGTGTCCGTCAATTCAGTCATCCCTCAATTCAAATAACTTTTCAGTGCGACAGTTTTTTCATAAAATAGCGGCATTCTTGAAGAATTGCGGTCATTGAAGACATTTATGCATATTTTTTGTCTTGTATATTATGCTTTACCTATCTTATTTGGTTGCATAGAATTTGTTATTATAAAATAATTGAGAAAATAAAAAGATGATTTTGTTCTGCCTTGACCAGTAAACATGGAGGAAAATTTCGAATCCATGAATGCCACTATTTCCTTTAACTAAGAAATTGTTCATCCCGCTTCGAAGGTGTTTGGGCGCAAAAGTGTAATCACATTTACCGTGATGGTAAATACTGAATATTGGTATAGATGAATGAAGTAGGTACTGATGAAACTTTTAATATATGTATTCAATGTATGGGTAATGGATTTGTTGTGTTGCGCATGAAAATATCGTTTCGTGGCATCTGCTTGCTTCGTCATTCTCCTTGCCTGCGGCAGTGGGCTCCGTGGTGCCATACCAAGAAACTCTTTTTCCCTCGCGCGCGCGTGCGTGCGTGCGTGCGTGTGTGTGTGTGTGTGTGTGTGTGTGTGTGTGTGTGTGTGTGTGTGTGTGTGTGTGTGTGTGTGTGTGTGTGAAATTAGGGGACCCAGCAATTATTCTGCTGGCTGCTTCTGTGTCTCTATAAAGATAAGATAAAGATAAACAGCTTTATTTCAGACTAAAAGTCCATATATACACATCACATACATAAAAATATATACAAGTTGGTAAAATAGTATAAAGGATGGTAGGATCAGCCTCCGGTGAGGATGGCTCGCCACTTACGTGCAAAGATGGAGGTTTGCATGTCGCTGTTCTTAAGTTTACAAAGTAACTCATTTGTGCTTTTGTGCACCCTGCAAAGAAAACTGTACACTATTTTGCGGATCAGCTCTTTGAATGATAAAACGCCTCTCTGTACAAACATATTGCTAGCCGAACATGATTTTTGAAGACCCATCAGCCATCGAAATGAATTGTTGTAGCACACTGAAAATATTTGGTATACTGATAGCCTTTAGTTAACCCAAAGCTGGGCTGTATACAGCGACGTACAGTAGGATTTAAACAAGCACGTTTTAACCTCATCGCTGCAACATGAAAACGTAGCTTAAGCATGTCTGCCCTGGAGCATAACGAACGATATTGCCGACCAATGTCTTCATCATCAGAAAGTGATGGTGTAACGATGTGACCAAAATACACGAACCTTTCGACAAAGTGTAACTTGACATTGTTGAGTTTTACAGACGGGTTGATTTCGAACCGTACATGCGTAGTAAACAGCATACAGACAGTCTTTTTAGTATTATATGCAATGTCATTCTCAATTGCAAACTGCTCACAAACAAGAAGAAGTTTTCTTAACCCGTTAATTGATGGAGATATAAGCACCATGTCGTCTGCATAGCTTAAGTTATTTGATGACGTTCCTCCTATATTGCAACCTACACCGCACTCAGCCAGGCGGTAATTAAGTTCGTCAACATATACGTTAAACAGTCGGGGGGGGGGGGGGAGATAGTCCCCCCCCTGACGAACGCCGTTTGAAACACTGAAGTATTTAGAGAGGGAAGATCCCCACTGTACACTAAAGAGCTGTGTCTGAAACCATATCATAAGAAATTTGACTATAAAAGTAGGGATGCCTCTGTCAAGTAACTTCTTAAGCAGACCCCAATGATTTACACGATCGAAGGCTTTTTTGGCATCTAGAAAACATGTAAATATAGGGCTCCCCCGTGATTTATAATAATAGATAATTTCCTTTAAGGCATAGATACATAGGTCCGTTGCGTGGGCTTTCTTAAACCCAAACTGATGCGAGGAAGTATCGAGAAGATAATCACACCTGTCAAGTAAAACATGCTCTAAAACTTTAGAGGCTGACGTGGCAAGAGCAATTGGGCGATAATTGTCACGATCAGTTATATCACCAGCTCTATTTTTAATTAATGGTACAATTATTACCTTTGCAAGATCCACTGGTATGAAGCTGTGACATAGCATTGAAGTAAAGAGCAAAGAGAGAGTAATACTTAAGTTGTCACCAGCATATTTCAGATTTTCAGCATTTAAGTCATCTGGGCCGGCAGATTTACCGTTTGACAGCTGTTTTATTATACTAGCAATTTCACCTGGAGAGACATACATATCATTATTGTACTCAAGGGTAGACACTTGTTTTAACACCTTACTTTTGTGTTTGACATCCTTTACTGAGTTGAGTAATTCACAAAAGTGATCGCCCCACAATTGTGCTATATTTGCACAGCGCGAGACACCATGAATGCTAGAGGCAAGAGGAAGTTTTTTGTTATTAGCCACAGCAACCTGTTTCCAGAAGGATTCGTGGTCTTTGCCCATCAAGCTTTTGGCCAAAGCATCCGCTCTGTGCATGGACTCATTTTGTTTACATGACCTTAGAGCATATTTAAACCGTGACCGCGTAGTACGCATTATATCGAAGATGGGACCATGCTTGGGTTTCCCATTAGAGCACCATATTTTAAAAGCATCCCTTGCCTCCTCGTGTACTTCGCTAACTTGCTCATTCCAACCGGGGATCTGTTTTATGTTACCCTTAGTATGAATACCAATGGCCTCCTTACCTGCTAGGCATAAGGAATCAGTAATAGAAAGATAAAAAGAGTCCAGAGCACCTGTATGGGTATCATCATTGCATTCCGTATCTTTACAAAATAGCGCATCAACCGGCAAATTTATATTTGACAGATACTTGTTGACTAACTCTTTAAACTTTCAATTTTAGAGGAATCAGCGTGAGCCCAGTCTATAACCTGCCTCATGGCTGTGTGCGTGTCACTGTATTGTGGCATGTTAGACACCGAAAAGCTGACTGAGAAAGGAAAATGATCAGAATCAACAAAGTCATGTAATACAGACATATTGGTTATATAGTCATGTGCATTTTTAGTTGTTATGCAATGGTCGAGCCATGAGACTGAATTATGAGCCTCACTAAACTATGTAAAGGTGCCTTCGCTCAAGTAACTTAGGTCACTTAAAACATGGCTGTGGTCATTGCAGAAAGATACCAGTTCGCGACCAAACAAGGAATCAGGACTAGCGTTCATGTCTCCTAAGACTGCTATGTTCGTGGTCTCAGCTGTTTCAACAAAAGAGTATATCTTACCTAAGTAGTCAGTAAAATCATCGAAGTTATCGGTACAACACGTTGGCAAGTAGACACATAAAATAAGAAACCTTGTCACCGAAGTATCAAATACAACACCAAGTATACGTGAGTCATCGTATGTAATAGGCCTTATAGCATTACCCAAACTTTTGCGCCATAATATGGCTACACCCCCATACGGTCTCCCAGCAATGAGCGTTTCTTCCGTATTCATAGCAGAAACACCTATGGCATAAAAATCGTTGTGTATATTGGATAAAATATGCAAATCATTGTTAGTGAGCCAATGTTCCTGGATAAGAACAATATCATGTGTATTGCTTAAAGTACGAACTGGCTCCACTGAGCGGAATGACACTTTGTACAGTAAGAATAATAGGAAGTCTTTCCATTTGCTTCCCGGACGGAAAATCAAACCCAGGTCCAAGAGGTGAATGCCGAGCGAGTTGCCGTTGTCACAACAATGCTGCTTACACGATACATAATCTCCCTGCAGTCTATTTAATTGCACTGCTGAAGGTTATTTAAAATAGTCTGCACTTTTTATTATTCTCTGCGCACAATGTAAAACTCTCTGCAGAGTATTTGAAAGTCACTGTCTGCAGTGTATTTTAAACTGTGCACTTATGAAAGAAAAATAGTGCACTGTTTTGAAACCACTGCGGAGAGGTTTTAATTCTGTTTGCAGAGTTTTAAATAATCTGCAGAAAGTTTTACCTCTTCCAGTGCCAATTGCGGCTAAAGTCGAACTGCTAAGGTCAAATTGTTCTTAATCATAGTACGGGTGCTACATTCATACTCCTTGTGAAGAGACCTTAGTGTATACCAGCATACCTATAGTTCCCGTGAATGGTCCGGATCAACAGACTTCCTGGGCGCGCTTTGGGCACATTGCCGACGAAAGCTTTTGAGTGAGTTCAAAACTTGACACTGAAAGAGAGTTAGCTAGAGGTCAGAGAGTTTTAATTAGTCTGGGGCATATTTATGAATAAAATAGACTGCAGAGAGATTTAAACACACTGCAGAAAAAAATTTGTTAACTCAGCGAAAACAAGATCAGTACGCCACACAGCTACACTAGGCTTCAGTACATAACTGCGAAAATGATTTCCCACCTGTTGTGTCGAGTGGCTTGAATCTTGAAACTTCAGATTGATCTCATTCTCTGTTCCCAATTAAAGCGACCAGATTTTCCCCTGAGCGTGTGTAAGCACATCAAAAACTTGTTGCCTTTTGTTTTTATGTTAAGGGGCCTCATTTTCTCAGTATCAGATTTTTCAAAGGCCTACCCGCACTTTATGTATTTATTCATACGATTATTATTAGTGGGCCTATGTGTATATATATATATATATATATATATATATATATATATATATATATATATATATATATATATATATTACAGGTTGTATGCATAGCAAGAACCAGAGCTGGTCTCTCGGTTCACTTCATTCTTAGAAAAGCATGTTTATACATTATGTAACCGCAAGTGACATGCCCTGTTATGACCTCAGATGTACGCTTGGCTATCTGTGTGTACAAGTATTTACAAATGCAGCCCATATGTCTTGATAACTTTATTCAATTTAAGTCTCTATATATGAAATAATCTTGTGTTAAATTTTCTGACAGTTAAGATTAGTTTCAGTTGTCAACGCATTTATGTATTATACACCACACGGTCGACCAACTGCATTCTGGTCACTCTATATGATATAACGCATGGGCTCGATTTCAGATGCATTTTTTTTTTTTTTTTTTTTCATTGTCATAATACTACACGCTG
Organism: Hermodice carunculata; assembly: GCA_964020975.1. NCBI lineage: Eukaryota > Metazoa > Annelida > Polychaeta > Eunicida > Amphinomidae > Hermodice > Hermodice carunculata. The sequence continues at coordinate 55,371,641 of OZ026628.1, read as the reverse complement.
CGATGTCATTTCACGTTATACTTGTACATATTGAGGATCACGGTTATGTATTCTTACCATATTACAACAGTTGAAACTGATCTTTGAACATGCTTCACACAGACTGTTTTAAACGAGCGAAAAATTGTTACAATTGCTACAATATCATAGTAGCCGTCATCATTCTTGCCACTCTGCATCTCCATACCTTATGTAAACTGAGCTAAATGCCTCATTCATTTACAGATATGATATTCGGTACAACAACAGGTTATATTTATTAAACTCCGATTTAACTTACATCCAGATTTTCAATCATTTTCATATGAACATCATTACATTTGTGATGATCTTGCTCTCTTTTGTTGCCATGTCTGTACACTTTTTGTTTTCTGCACTCTCTCGTGCTCTTGTTTATGTTACTTTATTTGTTGTTTTGAAGACTATATTCTCCAGCATACATTGTCATATACTTATTGGGTTTTTTGTAAACATGAATGCATTTATTTTCTGTTGTGTCTCACAGTGTTCAGCGACGGACATTAACCAGTACGATACCCCCTAATGGGCATCTGTTTAAATCAATATAGAGCTGTGGTAGGGTTATTTCACAACAAAGATGGGTTTATGTTCCTGTCCATGTCTGCCAACGTGTCTACATTTTCATATCACGATCATAGTTTCATCCTCTCTTTTACGTTCCTCATAGTATTTGCCGCAGTATTACTTACCGAATGTCTATGCCATCTGAGACATGTGACGGTTCTTATATTTAGGGTGCTCTCCACGAGTATTCATCCAAACCCTGGTCCAGTTCATAATATTGTTCTTAATAAGTTTTCTGTGTGTCATGCTAACGTACGTAGCTTAAAATCTGATGGTAAACTCGAAGAAATAAGTATTTTGGCGGAGTCTGAAAAATTGGAAGTCATTTCTTTATCTGAAACATGGCTCGATACTTCCTACCCTGATGCTTTATTGGCAATTGAAGGTTTTCAAACCCCGCTACGTAAGGATCGTGAAACTGGTGTGGGGGGAGGGGTTGCCCTGTATGTAAAAGACAATCTACCTGTCAGACGATGTGCGGAGCTGGAAACTCCCAGTAGTGAATGTATCTGGGCTGAAATTACTGTCCCTTCTGGTAAACTGATTCTAGGTGTTTATTATCGTCCACCAGGCCAATCTGCCGCAGAGAGAGACCTATTTCTGGACAATTTATCTCACTCCATTTCGTCTGCTATCGAACTTAACCCTAAAATACTCATAATAACAGGTGATTTTAACGATCGCTGTGTATGCTGGGATTCTCCCCACACAGACAGTGAACTCGGACAGCGCCTCTTTGATCTGCTGGCTCAAAACAACCTGCATCAGCTCATATCCGAACCTACTCGTGTGTCGGAGTACTCTGCAAACTTACTAGACCTCATGATAACTGATTCCCCTGGTTATATCCTTAACTCTGGCATACTTCCTCCTATATCCTCTTCTGATCATTCTGTCGTGTTTTGCTCTTTTTCTGTGAATCATTACAAGGATCGCCCCTTTAAACGCTCTGTCTGGAACTTCAAGAGGGCTGATTTTGTCAACTTGAACAATGTACTCCCTGATGCTCCTTGGGAAACTGGTTTCACAGTTTTTGACTCCATAAGTGACACTGTGTCATACTGGTCAGACCTATTTATTGACACTTGTAAACAGTTTATTCCGTTTCGCTTGGTCACTATTCGACCCAGGGACAAGCCCTGGATCAACTGTATTATCAAGAGGCTGATAAGGCAGCGCAATCGCGCGTGGAACAGATATAAATGCCAGACACAAAAGCCTCGGCCTCACACGCTCTTCACTACTCAAAATATTGAACGCCTCTTTCAGTTATACAAACGGAAACGCAACTTTACAGTCAACGCTATTAAAAACTCCATTCGTCTTTACTTTACCAAACTCCGATCTGAACTAGACTCAAGAGAGATAAACTCTAAAAGGTGGTGGAACCTTAGCAAATCTATTCTCGGTCACAAACTTTATCAAAACATACCAACTCTTATTGACGGTGGAAGGAATATTTATTCTGATATTGAGAAGTCAGTGACCTTCAACAAGTATTTTGCTGATCAGTGTAAGACTCCGCATGATGACAATCCTTTGCCCTTGCCCGACCTTGCCTTCCGAACCGAGGCCCGCCTGTCTATATTTCAAGTGCAAGTAAATGATGTGGAAAAGATTTTAAAATCTCTGAAAACCAGCTCTGCTTGTGGTCCTGACGGTATAGGCAACACCCTTCTTAAATACTGTGCCCCCTCAATCTCACGTTCTCTCACTGATCTGTTCAATCTCTGCTTATCCAACTCATATTTTCCAGATCCCTGGAAGAGGTCCAACGTGTGCCCCGTTTTCAAGAAAAGTAACAAACAGTCAAAGGAAAATTATAGGCCTATTTCACTCCTCTGTAATGTCTCTAAAGTTCTTGAGCGTCTAGTTTATAACGTTTTCTATGAGTATCTAACCTCTAATAATTTACTTTCTGCTAAAAACTCTGGCTTTAAGAAAAACGATTCCACCATAAATCAACTTGTTAGCATACTTCATACTATTTACAGTGGCCTTGAGTTGGGCCAAGAGGCCCGTATGGTTTTCCTGGACATATCCAAGGCCTTTGACAGAGTCTGGCACGCTGGTCTACTTTTTAAACTGAAACAATTGGGGTTTGAAGATCCTGTGTTACTATTTATAGAAAAGCTATCTCTCAAACCGACTTCAACGTGTTACTATTGGAGGACAGACCTCACCTTGGCTCCCTATAGAGGCTGGAGTGCCCCAAGGTTCGATCCTTGGTCCCCTATTTTTCCTCGTTTACATCAACGACATCACTGTCAACATCACCTGTGACATCCGTTTATTCGCAGATGATACCAGTATTCTTGAAATTGTCCACGAACCAATGGCCACAGCTGAAAACCTTAATTATAATCTTACACAAATTCATCGTTGGGGCAAGCTCTGGCGTATGACATTTAATGCCATAAAATCCATCTCAATGACCTTCTCAGCTAAACGACATAAGCCAGATCATCCTCACCTACTTCTTGGAAACACACCGATACCTGAGGCCACTCTACATACTCACCTTGGAGTTACACTCTCAAATAACCTGTCATGGCACCAGCATATAACACGTATTGTTAATAAAGCCAGCCAACGGCTTGCTCTTTTACGCAGACTCAAATATAAACTCTCCCGCCAAACACTCATACGGCTGTACAGTACAATGATTCGTCCTATCCTCGAATATGGGTGTGTCCTGTTTGACAATTGCACTGAAAACCTGTCACAATCTATAGAAGCTGTTCAGTATGAGGCAGCCAGGATCTGCCTTGGCGCAACCAGATACACTCCACGTGTCTTACTTCTCGAAGAGCTTGAATGGCAAACTCTGGCAAACCGGAGGAAATACTTTAAACTTATTCTTTTCTTTAAAATGTACAATAGGTTAACTCCACAATACCTACATGATCTCGTTCCTCGTGACGTTGCATTCACTACTGGGCGCCTTTTGAGAAATCGTACTGAATTACGCCAAATTAGGTTCACCACCAATCGCTTCGGCGATTCATTTCTCCCGTCTGCTATCAAATTATGGAATAACCTCCCGGTTGATGCTCGTCTCACCAATTCCCTGCCGCAGTTTAAATCTAAATTAAATCTATTACTCTTAAGTGTTGACAAAAAGCCCACATACTTTAAACATTGAAGTCGTTTTCTGAACATATGCCACACGCAGCTACGTCTTAACTTCTCTGTTTTAAATGCCCATCTACATCATGTCAATATCCTTCCAGCCTCAACGTGTGCATGCTCTCACACCACTGAAGATACGAAACATTACCTTTTGTTCTGCCCCAAGTTCACTGTGCAAAGGGTCCGTCTACTGAACACTGTGTGTCACTTACTCGCTCCAGGTGTAAATCCGACTTTAATAGTTCAGTGCTCTAGTGACATTTTACTAAATATTCTCTTGAAAGGAAGTGAGGACTTGCCAGACACTGATAATGTATTCATCTTTGAGGCTGTTCAGACATTCTTATCAGAATCTAGACGTTTCATCTACTAATTTAGTATATGATCTAATTATAAGTCTCCACTATCTGGCATCAATTGTATTATTCGTGTACAAGCCGTGAATTTAGTCTTCTGTTCTCGTCCAGTGTGTATTGTATATATTCCTGTGCGTCCTTTTATGTACTGGAGAGCCTCCAGATTAGTCTTTGTGTACTATTAGGCAATCCAGAGAAAATAAATATGTTTATACTATACTATATATATATGTGTGTGTGTGTGTGTGCATATATATATATGTATATATATGTATATACATATATATGTATATACATATATATGTATATACATATATATGTATATACATATATATATATATATATATATATATATATATATATATATATATATATATATATATATATATATATATATATATATATATATATATACATACAATAAAAACCATTACCATTGTCAAAAAGTGAAAAAAAAAAACTCTGTCCAGGAAAATTTTCAGTAGATATCAACTGGCATGGGATATAAGTGCTTGGGTAAAGTCTCTGTGCCCTTACATGTCTCAATTTTCTGTTATCTGAAGAGGCTGTTCATTTAATTAGGGACATGGACATGTAGTTATTTAATAATGATATGTCGGAAAATGTGCTCCCCACCTTATTACATTCAGGAACAATAAGAATAAGGTCTGCTATGCAGGCAAGGTTTCAATTGAATTGTTTAAAACAAAATAAAAAATAGATTAAAATATGTCTTTTTAGTCTTACTTGCATGATACTTATTTCTCTTAGACGATTACGAGTTACAGAATTAACGTGAATTAAGAGTCTGTCACACATGGGACAGTAAAATATTACCTACAGTGCAGTATGTCCGACGATTTGGTCTGTCTAGCAGGAAAATGTGTCCAGATCTCCAGGTGATATAAAAGGATTGATGGAACCATTATGTTTAGTACATTTCTAATCATATATATTTTATATCAATACTTGCTTCTTTCATGAGAATATTCTGTTTAGATCTTGTAGCACGCTCATGTAAAGTACAGGTATAATGTTACCAGAACTATGTACAAGTGAAATTTAAAAAAATTCTTAATGGTTGAGTCCTTGGGGATGTAACTGGAAAGATTACCTACTATCAGTGGAGCGGATGCAGTGTTGTAGGTCATGGCATTGTACAGAGTGATATATGTCATTTATTTGACTATTTTAAGGTACTTGATTTTGAAGGGTTATATTCAGATCATTACAATATATTCATGTGTGTTTCAGTAGAAAATAAAATCTTTGAACCATAGTAAATTAATGATTTGTAATTAAACAGTTACCAAATACATTTGGACGTTTATTAATATGGTTTCAATTATATATTGATATCAAAGACAAAGAGTTTAAACTATGTTACAAGCGAACATGTATGTTCAGAACTCCCATCAGTTTATCTTAATTGGTCGCCCCTCAGTGCACACAATTGACACGTCTAGACTTACAGGTACATGGTGAGTGGTCCCTCCCATTAGGAGTTCTTGGTAATACAGAAGGTACACACAGTGATTTACGGTTGTACACAATACTAGAGAAAGATATACAGATGATGCAGGGGGGGGGGAGGGTATCTGACAAGAAGAAATATGAATGTGGCATTCAAGACCAACTGCATGCTGTCCTGTTTTTATATCCCCTTTCCATTTTTTCTTACTATTTATCCAATCTGAGGATTTGTTTTGAAAGTGATAATGGGGTTCTCTAGATAAGTTCAGCATTCATTCTATTTACCTGTCAACAGTTTTATTTGTTGTGCAAAAAACAAAAAAACAAAAAACAAAAAACAAAAACAAAAAAAAAAAAAACAAAAACAAAAAAAAAACAAACAAACAAAAAAAAAAATGTGAAAACAGCAGAGGTCACAAAAATTAGCTATGTGTATAGTCACTCCAATACACAATTGAATACATCAATGATTTCAAGACCAGAGCTATTACCAGTAGTTCACGTTAGGTTAGCTCTCAATAACATTATATTGGAATAATTTGCACCGTAGTGTATATTATGTATCCTTTACCCGATGATTTCAAGACTAGAGCTTTGTATTACCAGTAGTTCATGTTAGGTTAGCTCTCAAGAACATTATGAATCACATTAAAGGCACGTGCTGTGATGACAAGGACGACGACGACGACGACGACGAAGACGATGATGATGAAAATAAAGTACTTCATGGGGAGGATTGATTCAGTTCAAACATCAGTATAGTTTTACACATTATATTCTTGATCAACATTCTAAAGCTACGCATTGATGTTGATAAAAATAAAGGACTTCGTGGCAATGATTGATTCAGTCCAAACATATTTATATAGTTTTACATCCTATGTTTTAGATTAACATTCTGAAGCTACCCATTTCTCAGTATTTTTCCCCAAATTACCACATGAAAGGGACAATTTTGATGCATTACCAAATGTTTCCTTTATTTTAGATGTCATCATGTATATGGATATTGAATCCTCCTCATTGAATTTGATGAAAATGCCAAAAAGAAAAGCTTTTCACAAAATTTTTATCAAAATTGTACAAATCTTTATCACATAAGGTTTCCTTGAGTAGCTGTCTCAGTTGCGCTAATGTGCCAAGTGCACAAAACAAGTTTTATGCTCTCAACATGCTCAATACCTAAGTACAATTGAGTTAGCTACACAGGCAAGATACCACTCAAAGTTCATTTCTAACCATAACAAGACCATGTGACAATCTATGCACTGTTCATTTTTAACTGTTGACAACCTGCCCCTGTTTCTTTCAAGAGCCCATAAAGTCTTTATTACGTGTTATAAATGAACTGAAGAAAAGGTAAAAATGCATGCAGAGACATCAGTTTGGAGTAGAAGTATTTTCAGAAGTCTGATTAAAATTAAAATTTATACAATGTATGTACAAGTGGATCGGTCAGGTAATTCAATAGGATTTTGTTACTCTTGGGGTTTTATCTGCTCATGTATTTTGATATGGAATCCCGCAGGTGGCTTAATCATAGTACATAGAATTGTCCTGTGCATGAACAGATTAATCATCAAGTAATACACAGACACACATTTATCATGTTTTATACAAGTCTCAGTGCATAATTACATCTAATTTGATAAGAAACCAAAAAGGAATGCTTCATTGGTGTTTTATCTGATGTGGCAGTGAATAAACTAAACTCGTGCATTTTTACACTCTCCATGTTCATTGTTGCAACATGGGTATGATAAGAGACATGAAAAAGTGTCCATGCATCTGAAAGGCAAAACTTACTAATTATTACACATTTAATAGATATAACAGTAATTATTACACATTTATTAGATAGAACAGTATAATGTCGGGGGGGGGGGGGGCTACATGGTAATGTACCTATTTGGGATTTTCATTCTTGTCATGGCATGCTGTATTATTTTGCAAAATTATTTTATATTTCTATTGGATTACCTAATACTTACATAAAGCTATCTTTATTGACATAAATCTTTTTACAAAGATGTAGTCACTTATATACAAGACAAGTACATGTACATTACACATAGACAATCAAACAAAACAAAAACAGAAAAGAAACAAAAACAAAACAAATCAAACCAAAAAAAATAATAATAATAAGGATTCTGGTGAATAGGAATAGTCGAAGACAAAAGACTCAATTGAAATGATAATAAGTGGTGTTACAATAGTCATTGATCTAGATGCCCTCCAAAATAGAAATGAACAGCACTATCGTGTCCCAAATGCTACATTAATTATATACATGCATGGCTGTATTAACAGAACATTTGTTTGTTCATTAATCCTCAATATGATTGTTGCATATGATGCAAACAGTTTATTTTTGTTTCTAACTATAATTGTTTTCTATGGAGCAACTGTTCTTTACATCTTCTGGTTTCATCTTCCAATCCCTTCATGTATATGCTGTTATGTGATCACATGCTGAGGCTGGACACCTGTCCACTGGAGGAGCAAAAAAGTGACCTACAATCTATTCACACCTTTGCTTGTGCTGCCAATTCTTTGTTTCAGTTGATACCTTTACCACAGCATATCTAATCCCCACAGACACTTCCTGCTCTGCCTGATGCCTGTAGGAGTACAGGCACAGTCAGGGGTGACATTCATGACCCCAGTTCAGTCTTGGTCAGCCTTCCGCTGAGGACAGACCAGTTTACTCATTTTCAAATCTCTGGTTGTTTCATCATGTTGGTTAGGCGACGAGCACCAAGATATCCCTGTGCCGTTTGTGACACTGGTTGAAGGGGGGTTCGGGGGGGGGGGGGGTTCAGTACGCTGGTACAGTAATTATTTTTCTAGAGTATGCAGTACGGCAAATAAAAATCTTTCAAAATTTTGGATAGTACGAAGTTCGTAAAATAAGAGGGCTTCCAGTACGCCAGTACGGTAAATAAAAAGCCCCAGCACGCCAGTACGGCAAACCCCTTTCCCACCCTCCTGGTTTTTTCTCAAACGTCATAATGGGAAGGGTTTTCATGAAATAGGAGAGGTAACAATTACCAGTTATCTGTGTATTCAGCTGAATACACAATCCAATACACAGAAATTTTCAGGGCTAGAGATGTGTATTCCCATTTGATTGCATGTTCAATTAACCTCAAATTAAAAGACTGCTTTCAAAGCTGCAAGATTAAAATCTATATGAACATTTCAACATGTACTTAATTTTACCACACAAATGTTGCTGTTTCTGCAACGAGTGGTTTTAGAGTTATTATGTTGTAAATTACAATAAAAAGTAATGGGAATACACAACGCCGGCCATGAATAACCAATATGCCCTGCACACGAGAGGAGTAGAAGTTTCTGTTCTTGCTCTCTCCTTTTAAAGCTAAAAATTGGTTTAAACATATTTTATTCGAAAAACAATCGGTCAACAGGCACAATGCCTATATTAAGACCTCTTGTACATAAAGTGACAATACATACATACAATGTTGGACTGCCAGATAACATATAGATACACGCACAGTACGTTACAGATAGCAGACAGTGAAAGGGAGAAGGAGAAGAGGCTATTGGGCGAGTACGTGTTAATTTGCTTGTCCATATCTTAAACTGGCGACGAGATCTGTATAAATGTAAATTATAATGAGAGGTACCTGCTTGAAAGCTTTACTGAGGTTGACTAATCCTTGAATCTTTCCGTAGATTTAATATAACAATGTACTGACCGAAAAATGTCATAATTTGCGGTTTTGTTGCCACCTGAGATTCCGTAAAGTAATGTTTTTAGGTTGAAAGGTGCCAAAGATACAATTTCAGTTTGAAGTTTGTCCCTTTGGATGGTACATTTACTGCACTGAAAAAAATAGTGGAAGTAATCCTCAACAGAATGACCACAGGAACAAAGTGGTGACACTATCAAGCCCATTTTGTACAAGTCAGAATTCAGCTGGCCACAACCCATTCTTATCCTGGCATGGATAATGGCAATTTTTCTTTCTCCAAAGTAAAATCATTCATTTCTTTTCGGTTTACTTTTGCTTAATTTCCGTTTGAAGTCGTCAACATTTTCCGAATTTTTTATTGATCTGGAAAGAAGATTCCATTCACGGATAGTAGATGGGAGAAAGGTGTTGTAATGTATGTTTTTTCCAGCAATAGGAGGTGTTATGGTTTGTCTGGATCTTATGTTATATGCATTTCTTTCCCCCGCTGTCTGGGGAACAAGGTCACAGAGGTAGGCAGGAGCAAAACCATTTACTATTTTGAACATGAGAACCAATTTTTGTTTACGTCTTCTTTCGGAAAGTGTTTCCCAGCCCGTTTCTTCATATATTTTACTGTGACTTGTTCGACTCATTGCTCCTGTTACAACCCGGGCTGCAGCCAGTTGAATACTTTCCAGGAGATCCCTGTCCGATTGTGTGCATCCATCCCAGACCACGCTGGCATATTCTAAACAGGGCAGAATGAAAGAGAAGTATAAAGATTCCAGCGCCCGTCTGTTCAATTTGTATTGGAGGCTTTTTAGAATACCTACTAATTTCCTTGACTTTACAGCAATCAAATTTATGTGTGATGCCCACGAGAGGTCGGCAGAAAAGATGATGCCAAGGTGCTTGTGATGCTCAACATTTTCAATATTTGTTTCTTGGAACATTAAGTCAGGGTGATCAACAGGTCTCTTTTTACGAGTAAAAAGTAATGATTTGGTCTTTGCTGGGTTGAAACTGACCAGCCATTGTTTTGCCCAATCAGACATGGAGGAAAGATCGTGAGTTAAAGTGTTTGCCCCTTCGACTGGATTATTTACTTGGATATATAGTGTTGTATCATCTGCAAAAAGACGAATTTCTGACTTGACTATATCTACAATGTCATTTACATAGATCAAAAACATGAGTGGGCCTAGTACTGAGCCTTGTGGGACGCCTGCTTCGACACTGCCCCAAGTAGACGCCTGACCTTGGATAACTACGCGCTGACACCTGTCATGAAGATAATTTTCGACCCATTTTAATAGATTGCCACGAATCCCTGCTTTCTTCATCTTGTAAACCAAACCCGGATGATGTACTTTGTCGAAAGCTTCTGTTATGTCACAAAAGACTACACGAACTTCTTTTTCCAAATCAACAGCTTTGGTAAACTCGTTATATAGAAAAACTAGTTGGTTAACAGTTCCGTCACCAGGAATAAAACCAGATTGTTTATCGGAAAGGACGCAGTTGTCCCGGAAAAAATTGAACATATGCTTGAAGACTACTCGTTCAAACACTTTGCCTACACAACTTAGGAGCGAAATGGGTCTGTAATTTTTACAATGTTCTGGTGATCCATTTTTCAGGATCGGTGACACGTGGGCTTTTTTCCATTCTGACGGAAATCTAGAATTACTGAGAGAAAAGTTAAACAATTAAATAAGGGAGGGAGTGATGCTAGATGCAGCCTCTTTTAATAATAAAGGACATATGCCGTCTGGTCCACAAGCTTTATCAACTTCCAGAGATTTCAAGATGTCAAAAACTGTTTGTTCATCTAACTCTACTTGTTCTAAAATATTTTCCTGATCAGGAATATCACGCCCATCCAGTGTAAAGGCCGAGGAATCGACACGACATTGTTCAAGGAAAAAGTCATTAAAAATGTTTGCTTTTGTAGTATTATCGGAGGTGACTGTATTATCTGAAATAATTGCAGGAATCGATGATTTAGATTCTCCAGAGATAAGGTATTTCATCATTTTCCACCAATTTTTGCTTTTGAATTTACCCTCATTAACAACTTTACACTGCTTTTTGTGATACTCCTCTTCAGCTGTTCGCAAGTCACTTATATAAGCATTACGCAAGTCACGAAAATATCGCCATATGTGATGATTTTCATTTGATACCTTTGCTTTTTTATGTATTCTTTCCACTTTCCTCTTTTGAGTGCGCAATTTGGACATGTACCATGGTGCATCATTTGCACGTATAGTCACGTTTCTGTTGGGTATACAAGCTTGTGCAACAGACAAGAAGGACTGGGTCCACATGTTGCAGGCCGTGTTAATACAATCAGTATCGAAGCAGGCATCCCAATCAGCCTCATTCAGTTTTTGCCGGAAAATATCAAAATCAGCTCTAGAGTAATCCCATATGTGTCGGTCGAAACAGTTAACTTTTCGCACCCTGAAAAATAAACTTGTTGCAGTGGTCGCTTTGTCCCACGGGTGGCAGCACAGTTATTGACTTAATATATTGAGGCATGTTACTAATTATTTGATCCAAACAACTTGACGTCTGTTGGGTTATTCTCGTTGGTTCTGTTACGTGAAGTTTTAGATTATTATGAAGAACAAAATTACTAAGTTTTTTACCATGATATGTTTTTGGATCAGCGTTCAAGTCGCCCGCTATCATAAAGTTTGTACAATCCGTGTTACTAGAAGCTAGATCAAAGTTGAGTTGAAGATCATCCCAGAAGGATGCACCTGAATTTGGAGGCCTGTAGACAACGGCTAATAAAAACTTATTGTTGTGACTACTATGGTCGGTTGAATAAGGTCACATTCCTGAGAGGATTAAAAATTATAGGGTCACATTCCAGAGGGGATTATGACACCCACCTCACCTGGGTCTAAAAATAGATCAGGGGAATTCCACAGGATCTAAATATAGATCACCTGTGACAGCATCATACTGATTAGGGCAACAGGTGTTCCTTACATAATAGGATCAACATTATACTGTCAAGGTCAACAGGTGATTAATATCCAGTGTAAATCGGAAAATTATATAACAAGGATTAGTCACCCCCACTTCCATAGATTGGGGGAAAACCCAATCTGATAAGGGTCAACGGGTTTAAGTAGACTCAGATGTTCATTACATAACAGGGATTATAGCGTCATATGAATATATAAATAGAATATGGGATTTTGATAATCTGATAAGGTCAACAGGTGTTCATTACATAACAGGGATTAAAGTGTCAAGTGGATCTAGAAATAGATCATGGCTTCATACCTATAATTAGAACATGCCATCAACTTAGGTGTATAAGAAGGGTTGATTTTAGAAGGTGACCATCAGTTGTTCTGAAGCAGTCCTAGTGAACAGACCTCAAGTTAAATACAAGATGACTACTACTACAATCCAGTTGAGCGAGAAGACCTTGGCAGAGGTGAGACCTGGCCAATATGGATCTCCCTATGTTGCCTTAGGGAGAATCCAGGGAAAATCTACACGATGGGTGTTCCTCTCCTCCAATGCCTGGCAGATGTTAGCCTCTTTGATCCCGGAGGTATCCAACATGGTGAAGCAGGGACTCGACAAGGAGATGAGACTTCACCTGAATGGTAGGGTCCTGCTAGCCATATCCAAGTTTCACGACAAGTACTATGTAGGCATGCATAGTGTTGATGCTCAAGGACAGAGAGTGAGAGGTCGTGGTATCAATCTGACCATGGACGAGTGGGGTGATCTGGTCAGGAATCTGCATGGTATTAATCATGTTATGGAGCAACTAGCGAACAGCAATCCCAATCTGAAAAGATCTCATGAAGCAGAGGACTATGAAACCAAAAGACAAAAGATCGATGCAGACAGTCCCAAAGTTGACTCAGTCACAATACAAAAGACAGAGGAGAAGAGTGACCAGACAATGGTGGAACAGTCCATCAAGCAACCCATGGTCAAACAGTACCAATGGCGTAATGTGTCAGTTTTTTCAGATGACGTCATTCATGCTCAGGATGACTGTTGGGTCTTTTCTGAAAGTGTTTGCAAGTACAGACTAAATGATTATAGGAAAAATCACCCTGATATCGATATTGTGGACAGTTCTGGGGACATTATTGTCACAAGGGAAATACCTGTACCACCTGTGGAAGAGCTCATAAGATGGCTCTATCTAGTAAACTATGGACTGCTCATTGAGGGTGCAAGGAAAAGGGACATCTGTCAGGCCTGTAGTACATATGAACCAGGACAAAGGGATCACACACATGATCAGTGTCTCATGGACTGGTATGTTATGGTGGACAAATATGTTTCAAAAATTAACACTAAATCCCATTATGACTTTATGATGGAAAGATTTACCTGGCCTTTGGACACAATGGAAACAGACATACCCATACAGAAACCTGACATGTTGTCTATGGCACTCATGATTAGCAAAGTAGAAAACAATTTAATGGATGACTTGAAGAACCAGGATATTGTTCCAAAAGACTTCAGAGAGTTGTTTGTTCATACTTGTTATGATGTGTGTGGATAATTTTAGATCTGCACATGACAACTTAGTGGTACCATGTATATTAGTAATAGTGTCCAACTGGATATCCTTTGAGTGTGTGATGTTGATGATAATATTAAACTATGTCATTGAATTTTGACTTCTCTGTTATCTGTATAAAAGCGTGGATGTATGTGAATGGCTGTTGTGTGCTGTTCTGTGTGCTGTTGTGCTGTTGTGTGCTGTTTTGGATGCTGTTATGCTGTTCTGTATGCTGTTGTGCTGTCCTGTATGCTGTTGTGCTGTTCTGTGTGCTGTTCTGTATGCTGTTATGCTGTTCTGTATGCTGTTGTGCTGTTCTGTGTGCTGTTCTGCATGCTGTTATGCTGTTCTGTATGCTGTTATGCTGTTCCGGATGCTGTTATGCTGTTCTGTATTATGTTATGCTGTTCTGTATGCTGTTACGCTGTTATGCTCTTCTGTTATGCTGTTCTGCTTATGTATGTGGGAACATGATTATGACTTTATTAAAAAAAAACTATAAGTAGACATAAAGTAGACACTCAAAACACCCAATGAGAATGGGGAGAAAAAGGAAGCAATGCCCCCTGTGTGGTAAAGATGGGCTGTTACACCTTTATTCACATCTACGTGATACACATGGTATGAATAGTGAAGAAAGACAACCCTGGTTGAGGCAAGCTGAGGTCAGTAGGTCCTACAACAATGACGAAGTTCAGAGTATGGTTAGAACTCCCAGGTTAAACAGCCAGTGCTCTCAAATACAGTCACATATGGATACCACAACATACAACAACCATAAGATCACAGATGGCAGCCATGCGGGCATAGGTTGGAGGCCATCCGGGCCACTGTTGGGAGCCACGGGCCCCTGTTTGAGGGACCAGGGCCCCTACTTTGAGCTACCAACCGGGCAACTGTTTGAGGGACATGGACCACTCTTTCGACAGCCAAAGGAACGGAACTTTCAATTCAAACACCCGTTCACCATGGTGATAGCTGCACCTTCAGGCTTCGGAAAGACCCATTTGACAAAGAAGATCTTAGAACAAGCTGACCAAACCATTAATCCCCTGCCTCAACGTATAATTTGGTGTTTTGGCCAAAATCAACCCATGTATGAGGAATTGCAGAGAAACATACCAGGCATAGAGTTTATCAAAGGTATACCACCACACTTGGAAGATGACAGTTTTTTGAATGTCAATATGAGAAACTTGATTGTATTGGATGACTTGATGAGTGACGTGGGTAAAGATGAAAGAATCACCGACCTGTTTACAAAAGGCAGTCATCATCGCAACTTGAGTGTGATTGTACTCATGCAAAACTTTTACGAACCCAAAACAGTGACCATACGGAGAAATGCCCACTATTTGGTATTGTTCAATATGCCCGGAGATCAACAACAGGTGAAAACAATGAGTCAGCGTATGTTTCCTCACAAACCCTGTTACATGCTGGAGGAATATAAGAGAGCCACAGCCGAACCCTATGGGTATTTAGTTGTGGACTTGAAGCCAGATACACCTGAACATGACCGATTAAAGGCAAACATCTTACCTGCGGACAGAACAAAAGATATGCCACAGATTGTAAATAGGGTTGAGCCACCAATACAGATGGAAGAGAGGACCAAAAGTTATAAGTGGAAGCCCGACACACCTACATACCAACCCTCGGAGACTACGAAGACTCATAGATTTGGTCCGCCTGGATTACGAAGAAAAGAAGATCCAAACACTTTTCAACTCACTCCAAATATGGTGTCCTGCAATTATTGTGGAATTGTATTTGCCGATATCGATGAATTACAACATCACTTGGTTAAGTGGTGTTTTGAGAAACCCGGCAATAAAAGACCCCATATGGAGGACAGTGATGATGATGAAAAGCCATCCAAGATAAATTGGGTGAACTGGAGTGATCAAGAGGATGAAGAGAATGAAGACATATTTGGCAGGAAGGAGAGTGGTGGCAAGCAACATGAGGATGGTGATAACTCAGTATTTGAACCCATTGTTCAAAAAGCGTTTGAGGACATGGAAGACGAAAACAATACAAAAGTGAACTCCTACACAGATGATGGGAAAACACAAGATGACGCACAGGAGCAAGCTATGGAAGATTTGCTTCCAAAATACAACAAAGCACTGAGATCCCAATATGCTAGGTGGTGGAGGGTGTTGCATAACCTGGAGAAAAACAAAATACATAATACCATCAAGAGAACCATTGACGATCTGATGGATGAAGAAGACATGGATTGGCAAGAAGCCATGCAAATGGCTCACAAGAAAAGAAAATTTTTGTTTCAGAAACTGATCCAAGACTATGAATCAGAAGAAGAATCTGATGAATCGGAGGATGAAGACTAAACATGTTGACCAAAATGTGTTGACCTGGATATTGTGTGTTGACCAAAATGTGTTGACCTGGAAATTGTGTTGACCAAAATGTGTTGACCTGAAATTTGTGTTGACCAAAATGTGTTGACCTGGAAATTGTGTTGACCAAAATGTATTGACTGTATAATATGTTTTACCAAAACATATAAGTAGCATAAAATTGCTTTGAACTGACAGATCATTATGGGACGAATTAAGAAGAATTGCCCTGTTCCAGGGTGTGGGAGACAAGAGTTACTCTACTTGTCAATTCATTTGAAGAAAGTTCATGGCTTCAATAAAAATGATAAAATCAAATGGTTAAAACAAGCACAAAAGACTATGCCAAAAGAAACATCGCCAATGAATGCCGAAAAACTGAGAACCATACTGATGGCACGCGTTCATAATGGGGAACAACAGAGTACATGCCAAGTCATCATGCTCTATATACATCAAGTCATGGAGCAGGAAAAGATTGCATTTCGAGACGCTATGCAATTTGCCCTCGAGCATAGACGTCCGTGGATATTGAGGTTACTCCAATGTAGTCACATGATGTAGAAAAAAGTATAAATAGAGGTGTACGAGTGGTCACACAAACTACAAGAACTCACTATGACGTCAGACATTATCAAAAACAAGAAGGATTGGTCCAAGTGGGAGACCTTCTTTGAGGACATGACCCACGGAAAAATACCTTACTCTCCATCAGGATGGTACATCGTGGATGAGAACCCCGAATGGAGCAAGAGAAGAAAGGACCCTAACAAACCCATTATTAATCTGGTCACGCCAGTAGCACAGACGATCAAACAGGCCAAAGCTGATTTGAAAGATGAAGAAAAGAAGAAAGAAAAAATATCACCAAGACCAAAAAAGAGACGACATGCCAGCCTGAAAGCCAAACCGAGCATGACCGGGAAGAAGGAAAGATATGGCTTACCAGGATCCCAATATTGGAAATAAACTATGAAAAGCAGACTGACTCCAGTCTTGTTTTGAATACTATAATGGATGGATGACACAATTATCATAGCAGAACCGAGATTCGATGGGGAAAAAAAATCACGAATAAATGATGTATTGTATGATATGTCAACAAAAATACATTATCTCTGTTATTTATCACATGGTGTGTTTGTTCATGCCTAAAAAATCTGAGTACTGTGTGATTTGAATGAAACGAGTTTACCTATTTGTCAGCAAAAATATTTCATTGGTTTTCCCACGTTATTTTTATTTAATTCCATCTAATTTTATTATTTATTAATATTGTATATATTATTGTGTGATACAAATTTATTTTTTTTATTTCCATTGTATCATTCTGAATTATTTTATGTCATTTGAATATATATTATATAATATTTGATCTCGCCTGTACTAACTGGGTTGTAATAGGGTTTCTGAGGCGACCCCCACCGGCCTCCAATGGTAAATGTTGAGACAGCCCCTTGTTTATCACTGCACCTACAGGCGTACGTTATGGTAAACACAGATATTGAGGCGGTTCCTTCACTGAATCAAACACTCAGATAGCAACTAAATTTTACACGTGAATAGTGTCACTAATGGTCAGTCTTCGTTGAAAATATGGAGCCAATACGTCCATAATTAACTAAGCCCTGCGCGTAAATAGCCAGGTATGTCTTATGTTTATACCGGCGAGCATTTCCGGTACAGCTGCTCGCTCACAATATCACAGGAGAAGTGTAGATATTGAAAATATAACTTATTTCAAGACTGGTTACTCTTACGACCTGACACTATATACATTTTTAAAAGTAACACATAAATTTCGTAACAATAGGTAGCGTAGTTTAAAAGCTAGCCTTCGTTTTCCACGGCAATGTCTACATTAGGCACCGACAAGCTGAGCTTGCCCAGCGCCGGCCCTACCAGCGGGATCTTGATGTAGACAATGATATTCGAAGGCCAAAATCTTCATTTTGAGTTGCCCGAGGATAACATAATTTAAGTAGTGTATTGTCCATATTGTTAACAACCTTCGCTGAAATTGGCAGATAAATACATGCATACTTGACCAAACGCCAGTCGAAAACAGACGGGTGTAACGTTTGGCCCGGGAGTGTGTTTACCTGTATTAAATTTTATCCATTCACCTGTATGCTATTCATAACCAGTCGATCGCAGGCTGAACTTTGACGTATCGGTGATTGTTTTCTGAGTTATTTGTGTAAGGTTGGGTGATACGATCTGAAACATAGTCTTGTTGTGAAAGTAATAGGCCTATATTTGTTTGGTATACTTTGGTGATGTATTTCAAACGTTACACTCGATTTCCCATCGCCGCATTGAAGTAGTCTAACTGTTGCATATGCAAATATGCAAGTTCCGCCCGTGGCGTCTACTTCAAATTGGCATGAAATATTGAATGCTGGGCTTCTTGGAGAACTTAGAATAGGTAGATGCACTTCGTACTCTTGCCTTGTCCGTTTTGGTGTGACTGGTGAAAAAGTGATATACACCAGGCTACTTCTATACTTTTTTTATCCTGGCATGGGATCTGGTTCAAAATTCAAATTGGATTTTTTTTTCTTTCCTAGAAGTCTCTGAGCTTATCAGATTGGACTTTTCCCGAATCTATTTATAGAGGGTGACTAATTTCGTTATGTAATTTTCTGGTTCAAACTGGTTACACTTGACTTAATTGTTGACCTTATCAGAAAATCACCTATTCTATTTATAGAAAAGTGGGGTGACTGTAATCCTGTTATGCAATTTTGCATTATCAACACACCTGTGTTGACTTATCCTGTTATGTACTTTTGCATCATAGATTTTATCTGAACATCTGTGTTGACTTATCCTGTTACGTAATTTTGCATCATGATTTTATCTGAACATCTGTGTTGACTTATCCTGTTACGTAATTTTGCATTATATATTTTATCTGAACACCTGTGTTGACTTATCCTGCTATGTAAAGAACATCTGAGTCTACTTAAACCCGTTGACCCTTATCAGATTGGGTTTTCCCCCAATCTATGGAAGTGGGGGTGACTAATCCTTGTTATATAATTTTCCGATTTACACTGGATATTAATCACCTGTTGACCTTGACAGTATAATGTTGATCCTATTATGTAAGGAACACCTGTTGCCCTAATCAGTATGATGCTGTCACAGGTGATCTATATTTAGATCCTGTGGAATTCCCCTGATCTATTTTTAGACCCAGGTGAGGTGGGTGTCATAATCCCCTCTGGAATGTGACCCTATAATTTTTAATCCTCTCAGGAATGTGACCTTATTCAACCGACCATAGTAGTAATGTGACCCTATAATTTTTTAATCCTCTCAGGTATGTGACCTTATTCAACCGACCATAGTATTGTTGTGGAGCCGGATCTGCACATCAACTCGAGATTTGGACTTTCCAGATCCGTTCGGCGTGTAACAACTAAGGCATGAGAAGTATAAACTGCAATCCCTCCACCAAGCCCGTGAACGCGGTCACGACGCATGATTGGGTGGAATCCAGGGAGATTAAGATCACGACTATCCTTACCAGCCGTAAGAAAGGTTTCAGACAACGTTATTATGTCAAAAGACTGAGCTAAGGAGGTTTTAATATATGTAAGCTTATCATGTGAGAGGCTACGAATATTGGCATGGCAAATTTTCATATCTTCAGTATGGTTATCAGGGCCCGGGTTTGGATGCACATCCCCGGACAGGGCTATCAGTACAAGGTGTAAAGTAGTAAAAACATCTGTCAAATTATCCAAAAGAATATGAAATTTCAAAGTAACCAGTACTTTTTCTAATTCTATATGGCTGTTTCCTCTCTGGTATAAAGTTCCGATATTAAATGACAGAAATAATATGCCAAGGATTAGAATAATCTGACAACAGAAAATAAACCAGAAAATTAACTTCTGCGACATTTACATTTCTATTAAGATACCAGATTCTTGCCTTAAGTTCATGAAAGTTTTTAAAATTACACGTAGACTTATGCAGATAATATGAACAGCAAATTTCCAAATTAAAGATAGGTTACTTACAACAAGAAAGAGCATGACCCTAATAATGAATAAATGTACATGACCAATTGTTCTCTCTACAAACGAGGGAGAATATAATGCTTCCCAATATGTCCAGAAATATTTCGCATGTCCGATATCAGTAACATATAACTGGCAGCAGATATGAACAGTGAAACTGTAGAAAACATACATGAGAAACGGGAAGTACCAAAAACTAAATATGACCTGTACAGTGATGTAAATATATATGTAAAACCGATTTAAATAGCGTATACCAAGACAGAGGGATGCATGTATCGAATCCCTGCAGTAACGAAAGGTACCTACGAAAAGGGCGGCGACCAGTTTGAGTGAAAACATACAACTAAAACAATCGTCTTTCGAACAAACAATAGCAGCACATACCATATACAAAAATTTCCAAAGTTGAAGTGCTTTGAAAAGCACATTATAATAATAATACTGTGGCTCTCCGCTTATGCGCCGCGGTCCTGTGTGACACAGGTGGCCTAGGAAGGGGGAAAAAAAAAAAGATGATGATGATGAGATGGAGGAAACCATGGTTATGCTAATCAGCTCATGCTGCCATGTTTACCAGGGCCAGAGCCGAGGCAAAAAGTCCACCACACACTCTCTCACAGCTGTGGTGGGCCCCTGGCCCTGGATATATCCCCCAACACTCATCGCTTGTAGCCCCCCCCCCCCCATAAAAGGACAGAAAAACCTTCCCTCATACACCCTATCCCCGCCTCTAAGGCTCAGGCATTTCCCATGGGGGATCCCATGGGAGCCCTTATAAGGGCTACCACCATTCCCTCTCCTCCCTGCATCTAAGATTCTAATTCACCCTGTTGCTATCAAGCCCTATCAATTCATTTCTTTTCTCCCAGCACCCTACCAGGTAGTCCTGTACGCTTTTAGTGCCTTTCCTGCCTCCCAGAAAGCCACCCTTCAAACC
Organism: Hermodice carunculata; assembly: GCA_964020975.1. Taxonomy (NCBI): domain Eukaryota; kingdom Metazoa; phylum Annelida; class Polychaeta; order Eunicida; family Amphinomidae; genus Hermodice; species Hermodice carunculata. The sequence continues at coordinate 55,350,490 of OZ026628.1, read as the reverse complement.
TAAAACCCATGCTACACGTTCCTCTTCCTCTAAACACTGAACCTCTTCTAGACCCTTGTTATTATAGTCTTCCCTGTGCCACTTTCTGAAAAAATTTTCTCTTATCTCTCTATATGCATCACACCACAACAGCCAGTGATCCACTGTCTCATCTGCCTCTTGTCTACATACCTTACATTTACCATCACTCCCTGTTGTCCACTTCTGTTTTCTCTTTTCTAGATTGATTACTCCTGCCCTACTTTGAAAAAGAAGCTTGGATTCCTTCCCTCGATCCCAACACACACTTTTCTTTGGTTTTTCTAGTACCTTGTATGCTTTTAGTGTACTCTTTTCCCTGACACCTCTTTTCCAGTCTTCTTTCCAGCCCTCTGTAACAGTCCTACCTATATACACTTTCCAGTTTTCAACCTCATCATATCCTTTCAATTCGTATCTCTCTGCCAACTTATTTATATCTTTGACCCATCTTGTTTGTTCCTTGACTACTTCATTGTAAACCTTCCTGCACCACCTGTCTTCATTTACTGATTGTAAATATCCCCAGTACTTAAGCTTTGCTTAATTATAATTGAAACCCCGTCGTTTTTACATAATGCATTGTAAACACATACCATATACACGACTTTCCAAACTTGAAGCACTTCGAGAAACACACTAGTTAAATTCAAAAACCCGTCGCTTTTACATCGTACACTATATACACAACTCGCAGAGAGAGCACAGACATAAATTCCAAATAGAGACAGAAAAGACACAGAAAGACGCACAACACAAAAGTGTCGTACATACCTTGGAAAATTTAGATTTAAACGAATGTTAAAAGACAAAAAAAGTAAGCGCAGTAGTATAGTTATACTACCCCAAGTCATGTTCGCTTACGGTCCAGTAGTGAAACAATGGAGCGAACCAAGAGTGGCGTGAGGTAACGTTGATTAAAGTAATTTTATCGAACACAGGACAAATATCATGTAATATAAGATTCCCATGTAAGTATCATTAGCTAGGAGAGAATCAGAAGGATAAACTGCACCTAAAACAAAAAAGTAAAAAGGAGAACGAGCAACGTTACATTTTCTCTCATCATCTCACGTCGATATCTTACAATCGTGTCGTCCGGTTTCAAAATTGTGATGTACATTTGAGGATAGTATCTGCCCGTAAGATCCTTATTATCATGTCGACTGCGAGTCATTTGCGACAACTATACTTGCACTTGATATATACACGCAGGTAAATGTACAGAAATCACATGTATATGCGCATTTGAACTTAAGAAACATGAGTTGTTCTAAAACGTGTCATGTCTCATGATATATAAACATTCATGATAAACAAGTTATATAAGAAATTCAAAATGTCATGGGTCATCCCACATAGTATGCACATATTCGTATATAACTCCGCACAAGCATAATATACTCGTAGAAAATATATTCAAATAATTATGATATTCTAGTCATGTCGAGAAGATTTAACCTTCAAAATGTAATTAAACTTGGTTGGTTAATGCAGATTACAAAACAGAAAAGAGCGTGGAAAGAAAATGGAATGGAATATGGGTAGGCTTATTCTAGTGCACGAATTTTATAAAACAAGTATTAAATACAGTCAGTCCATGGCTGAGAAAGATTGGTTGAATCAAGAACGTATATACAGATATATATCCCTGTTTGAATCGCATCAGTTTGTGTCTGAATGTAACAGGAAATCAGCCAAGATCGTCGGTGGCAAAAGTCCGGAAGGTCCACGGCACAGTCTATGACCTAGGCCGAAGGTCACTGGCGCGTTTTATTTCCATGACTCGAGTTTGGTTGGGACCCTGTTCTGGGTCTGCGACACTTTATTTTAACTCTCCCATCCCTGGTCCATGTGTCCACAATTTTTCCGCGTTTTCGCAGTTTTCTTGCCTGCGCTGCAATAGCCGCCCTATGCCTTGTCAGATCTTCGTTTACGAAAATCTTGGAGCCTTTCAAATTCGTGCTGGCCTTTAACAGTTTGGCTCTCACGCGGTAGCTGACAAAACGAACAATTATTGGTCTTGTTCGTTTTGAATTGGGTTTGCCCACGCGGTGCGACCTTTGGATATCCGTTTCATTTATGGGCAGACCTAGTTTATCCTTGGACAAAGACATTATGGCCAAGTCTGTGTCCTCGGATTGACCTTCAGACAAATCGGGCTCTGGTATACCATATACCCGTAAACTCCATCTCCGTCCATACTACTCCAGATCGTCGTGATTTAATTCCAATGTATCTAGCTTTTCCAGCTTTGAATCCAACTCCTCCTCACGCGCTTTGATGAGCCGATCAAGATCGTTTAATCTCACTTCTAAACCAACTAACTTGGTCTCATGTACAGAGACTCTATTCTCAATGGCAGAATAATTTGGCGACTCAGACCGGGCGCTCCATTCATCAAACATTGATTTGATTTGATTCGGTAGTACATTGTTCAAGTATCCTGCAACTGCATCAGTTACTACCCTAGCGAGGTTATCGATCACTTTGGCATTAAGATAAGGACCTGGTATTACTTCAGGTAAAATTTCCGTGATTCGAGTACTAAGACTTTCCGTCAAAGTGGATATGTCCAAGCCTGATTCACTTTGGGTGATGTCAATCTGTCCATCAGCCTGTCCTGAAGAACTGAGTTCCCTCCTACGCATGTTTGAAGGTTTTTCTGATGACCCTCCATTATTGTCAGATAAGTCAGATTTGGCGCCACTTTCAAACAATTTAGACACAGAGTCCAGTGCCTCCATGCATTGAGACTCGAGTTGCGTGTGGGACTGTCCAGTGTATACCACGTCCAGAGAGGCTCTTATTGTCTCCGAAATCTGGCTATCCATGATCCCTCCAGTAAATGTCACTTAAGTCGAGACACGACACTGTCTAATATGCAAACAATGTACTTACAGCCCTGTGATTTTTCTCCCAATTTCGAATTTACCACCTCAAAAAGGCCGGAGCTCGTTAATGACCCTGCACCTTTTCCGCCATCCAAGCTAAAAATTCACTTTCGATATTGAACAATTTGGGACGGGAATATGTATGTATGTATATATATATATATATATATATATATATATATATATATATATATATATATATATATATATATATATATATATATATATATATATATTTATTTATTTATTTATGAGAGAGAGAAGAGATGTCGCTTGACGCCATGACCGCCCCACCATCATGTCTGAGTCGGAACTCAGACATTTTGTTTTTCCAAAATCTCAGAAACTGCTGCACGTGCAATCACCATATTTGGCACATAGATTCATCTTCCAGTAGTGCGCATCTGGGTATTGAATTGACAGGTTTATAGTTATGCCAATTAGAGGCAATTAAAAATTCAACTCATTCCATACTATGGTGACAGGCCATGGTCAGTGCTTCTGTTTTAGGCACTGACTTAACACCATCAAGAATGTTGGTACTTGAGTAAAAGCTCTTTTCATGAAGAATTTAAATGGGTGTCGTCTTAAATCTAGATAAACATATGGATAAGTTGAGTTAAAGGCTTCATATGTTCCGCACATAAAGTATAGGTGTGTGATACAGCCCTTTCCTTTGTGCAGTGAAGCAGAGTTATAGGATTTTGATCTATGCAAATTCGGTACTTATGCATAATTTAAATCATGAATATCTTCACAACTATTACAGATATAGGGATGCCAAACCAACTTGAATTTACAAGTTTGTGATATAACCTTTTCATTTGAGCAGTAAAGCAAAGTTGTAGGATTTTAACTTTTGCAAATTAGTCACTAATGAAAAAATCTAATCATGAATATCTTCAAAACTATTATAGATAGAGATGCCAAATCAACTGGAATTTATGGGTTTATGATACAGCCCTATCCATTGAACATTGAAGCAAGGCTATATGATTTTAATTTGTGCAAATTTGGCACACATGACAAGTGAAAATTATCTATACTATAGACATATCATTGAATCTATTACTAAATTGCAGAAGCTGCAAAATTTGCAGCCTGAAGGCCGCAGATCTCATTTTTTCAGCAAATGAAATGCAGCATTGAAAATATTCCTGGCTTTCAAGGCACACATACAGTTTGCTTTCTTTCTTTCTTTCTTTCTTTCTTTCTTTCTTTCTTTCTTTCTTTCTTTCTTTCTTTCTTTCTTTCTTTCTTTTTCTCTTCCTTTCAAGAAATGTAACATTTGAATTTTACACACCCCGCACAAAAATTTAAACTTACATTTGTTTCTGATATTTGTCTCTAACATTTGTCTCTAATAGTACAGTAAAACATGACCCATATTCATAAATTCATAAGCCAAAAATGATAACAAAGAGATTCCAGAGTTACCAAACGTCAACATTAACATTGTTTCCAGCCTCACTTTGGACTTTCAGCTCGATCTCATGTGACCTTACCCGTTCCTAAATGTTATCAAATGTTGTTAAATTTGGTAACAATAAAAGTAAAGGGGAAAGCAAATAAAAATATTGGAAGTTTCGTTAGTTTTGGTATATGGCTGGCAGTTTAAGCGTAGGAGTGCCAAGTATTGAGGAACGTAACTGTTAGAAAATATTGTTAGATTTGTCAAGTGACAGTTAAAGTAATTTTGGGAGGTAATTAAAAATGTTAGGAATTTTTGTCCGTTTTGGTAAGTGACTGGCAGTATAAACACGTTCAAGCATTGAGGAAAGTAAATAAAATATAAAATATTGTTAAGTTTGGTACACGTCGGTCAGTTTTAATGAAAGAGTTTTCCGTACTATATATAACGACACTTGTTTTCTATGTTTAGTGACGTTATCGATCAGACCTTGTTTTCGCACCAACATAATGGCGCCGGCTTTACCGTACATCGACACTTCTTATTGCAATTTTCCCTAATAGAAATGATTATCTTACATTTGTTTTTGCTATAATAATCTTTTATTTTAACATCGACTAAAATTAATAGCATTGTTTCCGCACGTTTCCTCTTGGTTTCGCTTGTTTCCTCTTGTTTTTGCTTGGTTCCTCTCGTTTCCGGTGCTTAGTGAGACCCCATGTGGAGCAGTGGAAAAGAGGGGTTACGGAGAAGAGCACACTGAAAGCACATAGAGCTGTAGACAAGCCAATGAAAACTAAATATTGGGATGGTAGCAAGGGTTCTAGACTGTTATTTCAGGGCAGAGCAGGAGTGATCAATCTCGAAAAGAGGAAACAGAAGTGGACGAATGGGAGCGTTGGGAAGCGTAGGGTATGTAGGGAGGACGTGGATGAGACCATTGATCATATGATGACATGGTGTACAGGTTATAGAGCACTTAGAGACCGGCTGTTTGTACAGTGGAGAACAAGAGATGGTCAGTGTAAAAGCTTGTGTAAAAGCTTAGAGCAAGTAAGGGACATGGCAGAGAATGATAGGTTAGCATGGATACTAGGATTAAAGGGCGATTTTCCAGGAAGTAGAGTTGGTTTAGAGTCAGTGAAAGGCTTCTTGGTGCAGTGCTGGGAGAGTAAGATTAATATCTTAGGATTAGTCACTGAAGAGAATAGAGGGCAAACTTAGAAGTAAGGGAGAAGGTAGCCCTTATTAGGGCTCCCATGACCCTGCTAGGTGGCAACATCAGCAGGGGCTATGGGCATGCTGAGCGCAAAGTTGCGACAGTGGGATAGGGCTGAGTGGATTTATTTGTGCGTGTTAATAAATGCCACCTGACTAGCTAGCTAGTCAGGACCGCGGCAAAGAAGCGGAGTGCCACAGAATATTACTGAATTACATGGGACAAAAGCAAAAGAGGGAAAGAAAGTACCTGGTTTTGTTTTTTTTTTTTTGTGTGTGTTTTTTTTTAAACAAGACTTTTCAAAAGCCTGCATTTTTCTCCCATACATCACAAAGTTGTATGCATGAACGGCCAGGGAACTTTGACAAATGCTCCCGTAAATCTCAACGGTATGAGCTGCTGTGAGTCAAACGGTTACTATACGTATCTGAAAACAAGCAAGCAAAAATACTTTGTCAGCAACATTGTGCAATCCTAACCACTGGCCAGTGTATGAGCCTTTGTATAAATGAAACATAGCATACAGTCACTTTATCTGACTCAGAGAAAGATATATGCACGTAAAACGTTTGATCTTGTACAGGAGTTCACAGGGATATACGATGGCACTTAAAGTAACCAAGAAGATACTAAAGAAGATTTTACACATCTCTGGCCAAATCTATCTCCGTCTTTTATATTAGTTTACAGACCAAAACTTTCAAAATTTTACGAACTGAAATTCCTGACCAAGCAACAGATCAAATTTTATATTTACTTTCATTGCTGGCGTCTTATTTTAAGTTAATTTCACGTTATTTATTCTCGTTTTGCAACCTGTCGGAGGTCAGAGGTATCTTTATCAACATGCCTTACATTGTGCTTCTATAAAAGAAATATAATTTGTGCAACAGCGGAAAAAGGTAGCATCATACATG